>CM024762.1:26736453-26797579 GCA_014218235.1 Colocasia esculenta | reverse complement strand
TCCTTCTTTAAGATGGCAGGAAAACGGGAGATGGATGAGGTGGATGACGATGATGATGATGATGACATATCTCGTCTATCTCATGGCAATCACCAGAAGAGAATTCGGACTGATGGGCAATGGGATCAGACATCATTAACTGTTGACAAGTGTATGGATGAAGCACAAGCATGGATGGACAAGGCTAAGATGCTCTTTTCACAAAGAGATCAAGAGGTTGTTTCTGCTCAGATGCATATAGAATATGTTAATAATCTATTGCAGCAAAAGGACCATGAGATTCAAATTTTGGAGAAGACTAGGTTGGAAGAGCAACACAGGAGACAGATGGAGATTTGTCGTTTTGAGCATGAACTGTGTGTTATGGCACGAATTATTCAAGGATACAGGAAGGCTTTGATGGAAACTCGCCGTGCTTTTGCTGAGTATAGGAAACAGTTCCCTCAGGGTGACGAACAACTCTACAAGGATGATGATGATGGCGGAGGTCTTGTTCTTTCTACAAAGGAGTTGAAGAGGAAGCGACTGCAGAAAGAGGAAGCAAGGCGTTTTGCACTGCAGATGATTGATGATTTCGAGGGGAAGTGGTTGGAAAAATTTAATGATTATGATAACCATGTCCAGCAGCTCGACAAGAGGTTGTTAGACTTGACAAGAGAGAGCAATGCCCTCAAGGAAAGGCGAGCTGAAGTCAATGTTACAGATGGGAAAGAGTAAGCTATATCTGCTTCTGTAATTAGGATTTAGTTGTTGGCTCACTATCTTGCTTTCGTCTGAGTTGGTACACTATTATACTGCACTTACGGTTCTTGGCCTCATTCCAGTGTAGTGCTGTCTTAGAACAGATGCTGAAACAAGAATCCTTTACTTAATGCAGGCCCCGTACGTTACATGTTCTTGATGTGACAAATGTCATAGTAGATCCAACTTCACTCACATGGACACCACATGGCTGCTTAGGCATGATATTTGACAATCATTGTTTTAGAAAAAAAATAATGAAGAAATGGAATAGGCCAAACCCACCTTGAAAATTTGCCAAAACTGTCTGGTTCCATGACAAACGGGTCAGTCACTATCATTTTTTTCTGATTTATTTTATATTTATGTGATATTTATCTCTTCATGAAGGTTTATAGCCTTCATTTAATGGAACCGATCCAAACTAGTTCAGCCAGGCTAGTACCAATCATTCCAGTTCTGAGGAATCGATCTAGTTCCAATTCTTGTTGTTTGATCCTCCGTGGTGATAACCGTGACATGTTAACTGTAGACCTCCTTGTGGATCTCTTTACTGGCATAGATCTAACATTATAATTATTGAAAGTTCACACACTTAGGGCCTTTGGAAAGGATTTTTATGCATTCTTTTTCTTACAAGCATCTGTGCAGATGTCATGAATTTGTTTGCCCAGAAAAATGTTGAACTAGGGTAAAGAAGATACAAGATATAAGAGAGGAATACAAGGCATTGATTAGTACACAAGGAGTAGCTCAGTGGTTAATTTTCACTATGTATATTTGAGTGACCAATGTTATAATCCCTGTCCCCACATTACCTGCCAAGAAAAAAGAACATTAGATATTGATTACAAAAAAAATTGTTAGGATTGTTCTAAGATGTAAAGTCCACTAGCTTGTATTGTTCAGCATCTGTACAGTGCATAGATCCAATGCAAATTGTCTCCCCTGTCATCAACTGTTCATCTTGACTTTGGCAGTTAATAAAGTGTTTCCGAAGAGAGTTCACCAACTGCCTAAAACCCTTTCTTTTATAAAGAGTGAAATAAGATATTCTCATGCAGTCATTTCTTCTTTGTCACAGGAGCCTAGCTCTCTTTTGCCTACTTACTCCCCTACTGCTCAAGTTCATACTTTTTTGTCCTAGTGCTTTTCCAGGGCCCATATATATGCTTTGTCTGCTAATAACTTGCCTTCTTTTGGCCTTGTCTCTTCTCCTGCAGGTCCAATCCTTTATTTTTATTTTGACGTCCATACCATCGTCACAGGGCTCAGTTAAATTAAATGAGAAACCCACCCCACCTCAGATTTGAGAATTGGGTGCTCACTTTCCTCCCCCATCCAATGTACCAACTGGGCTATCCTCAGTCAGTGGGATCCCAGTTCTCATCTGTAGCAAGTTTGGAATCCTTCTCTCTCTCTTTCTCTCTTTTTTGGTTTCTTATGGTTGGCTTCTATGCTGCAGTGTTTTTACTTTTCTCGCAGCCATTTGCACTTACCATAAACTCTATTCTTATCTTGAGGCAGTTCAGCACCCTTAATGGTCATAGGGCATGTAACAAGAGCGTCAGGTTCTTCAGGAGACATATTCCTGGTCCTGTTCTTCTTCTTGCTTGTAATCTTCCAGCCAATGGCAAGTGGATCTAAGTATTAAGTCTAAATTGGATAGCTCTCTCAGAGTGATACATGGCTTGACTGTCGGTTTATGGATTCACTTCGATGTGTAAGGTCGAGTAGAGAATGCTTTTCTCTCTGATGATAAATATGATTTTTTTTTGTGTGCATTTTGACTGCTGTTGCTGCTATCTTGGTAGACTTTGTGACGCTTGGATACAAAGAATTGTGCTCTTCTCTATGGTCTCTCTAAGGATGTGCCTATGCAGCTCCATCTTGGTCTTTCTGTTCCACTACACCATGTTTGTCATTGTTGACACCAAAAATATTCATTAAATTTTTACGAATATTTTGGTGATCAAAAGAATTAAATATGAAATTTTTTGTTGCTAATCATTTTGTAAAATGGTATAAAACCTTGGCCATCTAACAAGGGAAATATTTTAAATACTCCTCCCCCCAACAAAAAAAAAATCAGTAATCCCTGAAATATCAAATTTCTAGGTATTATCAGGAAATCCAGCAATATAAAATCTCCAAAGACTCTGGAATTCCTGAAAATGTCAATTTCTGGAAAATATCATATTTTCAGAAATTCAGAAATATCAGATCTCCAAATCTCCAAAAATTCCTGAAATATCCAAGTTTCCAAAACTCCCAAGTTGAGAAATTTCTGAAATATCAAATTTTCAGGAATTATCAGAAAACCCAGAAATACCAAATTCCCAAAACCCAAAAGTTCTGAAATTTCCTATTTCCAGAAATTCCTCAGAAAACCAGAAATTCCTAAAATATCCAATTTCCAGAAAAACCAAAATCCCAAAAAATCCAGAAATCCCCAAAATTCCAAATCACCATAAATCCAGAAAAATCCTTGAAATATCCAATTAAATCCGGAAATTCCAAATTACCATAAATCCAAAATACCAAAAATCCCTGAAAAAGAACCAAAATCCCACAATTCCCAAAATCACAAAAGAAGCCAATGGCCAAAAAAACAAACAAAAGGAAAAGAAGCAAAACAAAAAAGAAAACTGGTCAAACAGGGGGTGCTCCCTGGTCAAATTGGGGGGTGCACACACCCAGTTGCAGCAATCAGGAGTACCCCGGGTTGCGACCAGGGTTGGCCGTATCGGCGTACTGCGCCGACTTGGGTTTCCCTTGGGTCGGTACTATATGCCCCTGCACCACCGCCATCCCCCCCCCTCTTCCAATGTCCGCTCCCTCCCCCACCCTCAATGGCTCCCTCCCCGCTGTAACTACATTGTTCACCACCTCTCCCCCCTCCACGCTGGCCGCTGCACACCCCGCCCCTTTCAGCACTCCTCACGCCTCCACCTTCCCCGCCTTCCCCTCTCTCCTGCTGCGCGGCTAGGGAGAGATGCAGAGGGAGGTCAGGGGGGGGGGGCTCTGCTGGAAAAGGGCGGGGGAGGGAGAGATGCAGAGGGAGGCCGGATGGGGGGGGTGAGGGGTTGTGTAGGAAACGTGCGGGGGAGGGGGGGTGGTGGGGAGGGGGCGGGGGTGGGGGAATGCGGCGCGGCGAACCCTGATTGCAGCAATGAGGGGCACCTGATTGTGTCAACTGGGGGAACCCCCAGTTTGACCCGTTGCACCAACTGGGGGTATCCTTGATTGTGCCAACTGGGGATGCTTCCCCCCAGTCAGTCTCTCTCTCTCTCTCTCTCTCTCTCCAAATTAAATAAAATAAAAGAGAAGAGGGGCATTAAATGCTTACCGGGGCCCCTTAAAAATCCTTTACGGGGGTACCAACCTTGTCATTTCCAACCCCTATAAAAGGGGCCAAGAGCCGAGGAGGAGGAGAGACTCCAGAGTCCACAACTTGAAGGCTTGGAGATTTTGAAGCCCGGAGGATCAAGAGCGGCCTGCTCTTGTGTTGTTTGTTTGTTAAAAAGGAAACAAAGGCCGCAGGTCTGTTTTACTACCGGTCTCTTGACTTTTTATGTGAAAGTCCTCAAGTGAACACATTTGTAAAGATGCCCAAAGTTTATATAAAAGCTCTTGCAAAGGCAATTCTGTGTAAATGTGTGCTCCATGAATACTATGAGTGGAAGAAAAAAAATGGTTTTCTGATTAAGTTCCCTTCAGTAAGTCAAGTTTTGCACAAGAGGGGAAAATTGCAATTATACCCATAAACTTTATATACTTGCATATATGCTCAGAAAGAGTAAAAAATTCAGAAACATAGCATGTTCTGAATGATACTAAATACATGTTGTGTATTGCAAATAAATCTCAGTTCAAGGGAAAATTACACATAAATCCCTGTTTGAGGGAAAATTGCAAACATACCCCCATTCAAGGGAAAATTGCAAAGAAATCCCTGTTTAAGAGAAAATTGCAAACATTCCCCTGTTCAAGGGAAAATTGCAAAGAAGCTCCTGTGTCAGGAAAAATTGCAAATATACCTGTGCCAATGACAATTGCAGAAATACCTTCTAAAAAGACAGAAAATTATAGAAATACCCTCCAAAGGGTGATAATTGCACAAAAACCCTTGGAAAATATGAAAATTATAGAAAAGTCCATCAACAAGATGGAAATTGTAGAAATACCCTCCAAAAGGTAAAAAATGCAGAAAAATTCCTTAAAAGGTGGAAATTGCAAAAAGACCTTGAAAATGGAAATTGCATAAATACTCTCACTTCGGTGAAAGTTACTCGAGCTATGCATGAATTTCGCGAAAGTCACCAAAATGCCGCCGAGCTTTAGAAATTATAGAAAAGTCTCTTTAAAGGGAGGAAACTGATCAAGGCTCATGCTGTTTGCACGGCTCGATGGAGTGGGACCCATGTTACTTCCCTGAAACGGTGAGTACTCTCTTGAATTCGGCTTATGATTGGCCACTCCAAATCATGAGATTGTCAAGAAATGACAAATATACTTGGGGAAGTCAAGAAATGATCGAAAAGCCTCGGGAAGTTGGGAAAGGAAACAAAAGTTGGTGCAAAGTCAAGAAATGGCAGAAATATTTGGCGAAGTCAAAAAATGGCAAATGTACTTATAGAAGTCAACAAATGAGTGGAAAGATCTCAGAGATGCCGAAAGATGATATAAATACCCAGGGAGGATACGAAAACAGAAATATCTTGAAAGGGTGAAAAATTGCAGAAACATCCAGAACGGGTAGAAAATTATAGAAATATCTAGAGAGGGTGGAAAACTGTAGAAACACTTAGCAAGGTTACAAAATTGCAAAAATACTCAGAAAGGATGAAACACTGCAGAAACACCCAGAAAGGGTAGAAAATTGCAAAAAATGCCTAGAAAAGGGTGGAAGATTGTAGAAACACCTATAAAGGATATGAAACTGCAAAAATACTCGAAAATGGGTGTAAAATTCTAGAAACACCCAGAAAGAGTACGAAGATGCAAAACACCTAGAAAGGGTAGAAGATCGCAGAAATACCTAGAAAGGGTGCAAATCTCAATAAAATCCCTGAAAAGGTTATTTAACTACAAGTGTATCCAACAATACAACTTAAAGGTCCTATCATAGTCGAAAGGGTGATGGTGACCATGAAGCAAATACAATGGGCCTCTAGAGATCATCTTGACGATCCAACTGTCCGATTATAATGAAGTTCAAATCCAACGATCTGATCGTGATGATGTTCAAATCTAACAGTCCAATCGTGATGAAGTCCAAATCCAACGGTCTGATCGTAATGGAGTTCAAATCTATCAATCTGATTGTGATGAAGTTCAAAGTCAACAATCTAATTGTGACAGAAGCAAATTCAAAATGGTCTGATCATGACCGAATATAATTCTAAAGACTTGATTATAATCGGGACCATTTGTAAAAGTCTTGAAAGATCAATTGTAATTTAAATTACATGTGTATAAGCAATGAAGATTTCAAATTTCTTTGCAAGAGTATGCAACTATAAAGGACGATCATGAAGATCAATACTGTCACAACGAATAGAGATGGAAGACGTTCTTTGACAGAGAACCAAAGGTGTTCGGAGTCATTCCGATGTAAATTAACGTTGACAACGGTTGGTGGGAAATGTCCAGTACACGAAATCTCTAAATTCCTGATAAAATAAATACGTGGAATAAATACAGCAAAATATAAGCACAATCGTCTAATAAATGGACATGTAAATTTTTCGCATCAAATGAATTTTAAATTTGTTTGTTAAACAGACTGACACGTCCACACAAAATGAACATCACCATTATCTTTTTTAAAAAGATAAGAAAATCCGTGTGTTAAACAGTCATCTTCACCTAGTTGTCTATGACTCTATGGGTGTAAATAAATTCTATAGGCATGGTTAAATGATGTTGTTACATCCTTCTGGATGCTGGCTCTGTAACTAGTGACTGCTGTTCATTCGTTTCTTTTGCTTGTGCTTTTTCTAGATGACATGATTGTTATTGGCAATGTGATTGCCACCATTACTTCTTTGAGTAGCATGTTCACTGACAAGACTGATGCAAAGGAGGTTGGGCCTCTTAGATACTTAATGATTGTGAGGTTGCTGCCTCCTATTCTCACGATTATTTCCTAACCTAGTAGCTTTCAGATATTCTTCGGTCAGCTTTTATCTTAGTAGAGTTCAGAGACTCTTTAGTGGGATGCTCTCCTTTCTTCTTGAATTGCTGACTCACCAGCAGAGTATCAGTCTGAACTTCCTCTGATGGAGCTGTGTTAATCTGTTTGACACTTTCTGATTCTGTTTTTGCCTTTGTCATCCATGGTGTCAGATATTCCTAATTTTGTTTGTATACGATTTGCACACTTATTTTGCATTATCTTCTTGTTGTTGCACCATTAACATTTCTGTATTCATGTTTTTTTACCTCCTCAATAAGCGACCATCTTTTTCTTGATGTTAATTAGGTAGGCAATCCCTTTATCATCATTCTTCCATTGTTCTCTACATCTTTGATATTTATCTTACCTCTTGGCGCAATAAGAAACAAATGCTGGCTTCTTGTTTAGTACCGAGGTCGAGTATGATGCTGTACTTAATGCTTCTGCTGAGTTCATTTGACTTCAATTTTTCTTCATGATCTGAATGTTGCCTTTTCCAACTCCCAACTCCTTTAATTTGCAATCTAGTGCTTTTTGGATAGAAGCATTACTGTTAATTCATCCATCAGCACTACCTCTCTAACAATGCAGTGAAGAAAGCCTCTATCCAATCTGATCTGGGGAGTCTCCCTAGCTAGAAGGATCTTCCATAGAAACAAATTTTATCTCAACAGGAATATGGCTTGAGCAAACAAACTTATTTGACCAGATGTCTTTTACCTCTTTTTTTGGATAAGGGTACCGAATTTCTTGTTCAAGGATCTCAAGTGATGAGCCATAGCATCCGTGAGGTCCTCTTTAATTATCTTCTACCGTCGCTAGGAAGAAAAACCTTTTAGACTCGGAGCATTGTCCCCTGCCAAGGCAACAATTAAGTTTGACCTCTTCTAAAAAAGGCCTTGAAAAGTGTCCTTGCTTTCTTGCTACAGAATTTGGGGGAAAGGTCTTTCACTATAGAAAGCCGCCTTCGTTTCACCCGAGTAGAAGATTACAACTTCTTCGTTGTTATTGCTGTCTTGAGTGGTTGAGTGCGTCCTAACGTATAGGCTTGCGATACTGTACCTATTCGATTCCTTCTCTTAGAGCCACCCTTTGGAAAATGACTTAGTCTTTAGTCTTGCGTTCTCTTCTGTTTCACATTCGTTCCTTTACTTTTGCTTTTATCACTCCCCTTTGGGTAGCGTCTCCAGATGCCTCTGGTGTTTTCCCAAATAAATTCCCATAAGCTATCTTAATTTGCAAATAATTCCCTATAATTTTCATATTTCCAAAAAGCACCTTGATATCATTAATCTTTCCATATTAGTCCCTCCAGTTAAAGTTGAAAAAAAAAGCATTTTTCATAGAACCTTCCATCTTCAAAAGTTAGAAAGACTTGATTGCCTCTTCTTTAAATCTCTCTCTCTCTCTGCGCGCCGCGCATGTGTGTTGTGTTATCACTTTGTCACTACCACCACATCCTCTCTCTTTCTCTCTCTCTCTCTCTCTCTCTCTCTCTCTCTGCAGGACGAGCAGAAGAAGAGGCCAACAATAGCAGAATGGGAGTAGGGAGGAACTGTGGAGGAGCGACAAGGTGGCTGCTGCAGCTGCTCGACCTTAGTAGAACTGACTCCTTGACCTTAGTAGAACTGATTCCTCATTTTGTGGCTGTTGTGATATTCTTTGTCCTCATCTTCATCTCACTAGGGGACTCGCTCCAGCTGCTCGAGGCCACACGGACAGCAGCACCCTCCACCACCACCCTAGGTAGTTGGGGGTGGGTGTAGGAGCGAGGTGCGCAGGTAGCAGTGCTTGGGCGTTCTCCACCAATGTGGTGGATCACATGCTGTGCAAGGATCCACTTGAACCATCCTGAACACCTAGGCCCACCGGATTTAAAATCAAGCATGGTGCTGAAGATGATCTCGCATACCTCACCTGACTTCTAGATGATCCCAGCATTGCTGCCTCCGACCTTTCAAAAAAGCCCATCTGATCCTAGTCCTTTTGCCGGATGCTGCTGCCCCCTTGGACCCACATAAATGCTCCCGGAAAAACCCCAATGTCCAGATGATCACTAGTAGAGTGACTACAGCTATGCACTGTGGCATCCATGGAGAGTAGAGGAGCTGCCTCCCCTCCTCTGGAAGCTCTAAACTTACAGACCACCCATTTCAGCTCCTCCTTATCTCACAAAAAGATTGAGGGGCATTCCTACCTTCGTCATGAGCATTCTGACGGCCTGGGAATCTCGGTATCTCCCCCTGACGCATGTTCCACAATCGGATGAATTGTTTGCTGCCCGGTGGATCCATTTTGTCCTTCCCCAAAATCTAGGCATCGAGGTAGGTGATTTTTTTTCTTCTTTTGAATGGGCCGAACTCTTTGTGAAATTCAATGTGAGACTAAAATCACTAGCGATTTTAGCTGGGTTGAGGGACTCCGTCTCCGCTGCTTTTCTTGGACGCCAGCTAGGAAGGAAGCCTTCTCTAGAAATCTAGTGAGCCGCAGATCCTTAAACCTGATCAAACCTTTTCCACTATTTACTGGAGACATCCAGAGGCATCCGCTCATCCATTCCTTTCCTTCATTTAAGTGCAAGTGCACCGTGCAACCTCACCCACCTCCCTCTAAACACCAGAACTGCAAATTCTGAAGCCGTCAAATGCTCAGGTAACGTGTCCCTGTGATCTTGCTCCCTCGGTGCAATCAATTCCTCCTTCCAGCCTCCATCTTGACAAAGCTTTGCAACCAGAAGTTTGCAGGTTCTCTCTTGACGACCCATCTTATAAGGCAGTTTTAGCAAACTCATACTGTAACGACTCTCTCTATGTCAGTACGATTACGCCAACTCATATCGGAACAAAGAGATACGCTATTGTGAGACAAATATTCAACACAACTAAGCAGATAGAGATGTACACAAATAATAAGTAAAATAACAGCGAGAAAAAGTAAAAATCTTATTCTATTATCATATACCAATCTCACAATTTATATAGTAATAATATATATATATATATATATATATATATATAGAAAGTTCAACAATATAATCAAGCCCAATATAACAGGTCCACAATGTCCAACTACTACAACGCCTCACACGTACTAAAGTAAAAGGAGAAAAGTAAATCCCTACTAGATAGCAAAGCTCCACATCACTTTACTCTTTACGTTTGGAGTCACTTCTTGCTATCTCCTTAGCCTCTAGCTCACCTGTCTCACCTATATCATTAGTAAAGACATACTCAGCAAGCAACTCATAGCCACATCCACACAATTATTCGTGTTGGAAAAATCGTATGCATGTCTTTCTCAGAGCTCAAGACTATGAGTGTTGTGAAACGAAGTTTTAGATATTTAGTAGGAACTCATGACTTGAGATTATGGTATCTAGCATCTTGTGAATTCAAGTTAATTTCATACTCAGATGTGGATTATGCTGGATGCAAATTGGATAGAAAGAGTACTAGTGGTATTGCCTATTTTTGGGAGGATGTTTGGTTTCTTTGGCTTCCAAGAAACAACACTCAGTTTTGCCCTCTCCACTACAGAGACACAATATGTTGCTGTAGGGAGTTGTGGTACTAAAGTATTATGGATTAAGCATCAACTCCAAGACTACCAAGTAGATCTTAGATGTGTTCCAATAATGTGTGATAGCACCAGTGCTATAAATTTGGCAAAAAATCCAATCCAGCATTCTAGGACCAAGCACATTGAAATCATGCACAATTTGTTAAGAGATGAAGTTAGTAAAAAATGTTTTGAATTGCACTTCATTGAAACTGCGACGACCCTCATTATACCGGTACGGTTATATCAACCCACGTCGGTATAGCAAGCGTCACCACAGTGGGACATTTACCCAACGATACATTCAGCTGAGATACACGTGAATATAAGAACAGAGTATCGGAAGTAAAAAGAACTATTGTCTTCATTCATTCATCATCCACATTTAACATACATGATTCAATAACATTTAAAGAAATAACAATCCACATAATTCAAATTGCTGAAAATTTAATACACAATGTCCACACTTATACAATCCCTTTCCATAATAATGTTAGTACAATGCTGCAATTACATACTATGAAAATCTCAAAATGTCACAAGAATTTCAACAACGCTCTAATCTCCGCGCTCGGAGTCCGTCTCCACCATCTCCTCTAACGGTGCCACGTCACCAACTACACCTGTACGCCGAAGCAAGTAGTGAGTCTAAAGACTCAGCAAGAAACACCACTCATACCATACACGTACATGTCATAGTAGGCTCTACACACACCATTGCAAAAACTCAACATGTATCATGCTTAACGGTTGAAATGAATAACCAATCATGATAATTCTATAAGTAAACACATGATGCATGCTTTCAGATTTCCTTATCTAAATAAATTCCTAACACATGTTCTCTAATCATTCCTACTCATGAAGTTCTACTTTGCATTTTAACTAAAACATGCAAGCACTTAGCATGATTATCCTACGTACATGAAACAAAACACACCTAGCATGGAATCTACACATTCTTGTGCATGTACATGAACATTTTACATACTTTAAACTTGCTGGTTTTCACATGATTTAGCATCCATAACCCTACACATGAGAGCTACAATGTTATTTAAAACACAACATGTGAACAACCAAACATGGAATTGTGTGCACATACTTGTTAATTGTCCCTAGCATGGAATCTAGGTATTTTGCACATATAAACATGATCCTAACATAATGAAGCTACTGATTTAACATGGTTTCAGATTTGTCACAACATGGATTACGATATCATACCCTCACATTTTGGTTTCACATTTTCTTTACACAATTTCCATTCACATAAGTTACACTTTACACATACACATTACACATTGTTCACTTTCACATTAACACATGAACACTTGCACATTTACACATTCACATTTAGTGCCGTGACACATAGTCCAAACCACCAAAGAAGGACACAACACATCACATCACATAGACGCCATCTAGCCAATACAATGGCGACTCTTGGACTGTGCAGACCGGGAGAACAAGTCTCCACCCTAACCAGTGGTACTTGTCCACCTCCAGGATTTCCCCCTAATGCCCTTAGGGTCACTTACACATTGAACCTTCTCAGGGGGACTTTTCCCCGATACGGTTCCACTGCCCTCTGTGGAAGCAATGTCACACTTGGCACAATTTACACATTACACGTTTTCCGATTTAAACACTTAGTTTAGCACATGACATTCACATTTTACTCATTCACTCATTTACACACATGGTACTCTGTTTTCCTGACATGTCACTATAATCACAGAAATCTAGTGTTCAGGAGATTTCACAAATCAGGTTGACACATACAAAATCAATTATTTTACAAAGACATGCATGAATTCGCAATTACATGGAAAAATTCATATTACATTCAATACTGGTCCAAATGACCTGAAACTTTAACCACATGTTGATTTCGGGCTTAGGATTCCTCATGCAAATTTTCAGATTTTTCTGAACTAAAACGGAATTACAGAAAATCTAACATTAATTTCACATGCTATCCGCAATTCCATTTAACATGGAGTTAAACACAAATATTGTTTTAACCACTCACTATCTGAACCCTAATAGGCATGGAACTACAGAATTTATTTTTGATTTTACTGGACAATCCATTAATTTATGGAAGATTTATCATGACCTAGCATGATCTCTATTTTTTTCTAAACAAATTTTGCATTAATTCACACAAACATGGAAATGATCTCAGAAATTTAGAACAGGGACTGAACCTCACATGCATAATCCTCACAAATTAGGGCATTTAGACTTGTCCTAAATCATGCAAACATGGTTTAACAAGATCAAAACTCATCACACATGTATCCTTATGAAATAATTAAATCCCATCATTCATGATAGTCCATCCACACACCACGTCCATCACATCAACAATATACATAGAATATAAATAGTTTACAGTATATCCTCATCGTGAAACATATCGAAAATAGTTGTATAGAAGGGCAGAACAGGTCACTGTTCTGTCCAGATGAACTTGGCGGCGGTCTCTGGCCGCTGATTCAATGTAAACGTCATAGTCGATGGACGCTAAGCATGATCTTAGCGACCAGGGACATTGCCGTCAATGCAGGTCTGTGCAGAACACAGACCCGAGCTCCAAAGATGGGGTGAACTTGGGGGTCTAGGACTCGAGAGAAAATTCATAAAAATTGTAAAACCAACCTAGACACATACGGGGACGATATGTTTAGGGTACTTGCCTCTTGTAAAACTCCAAGGGATCTAAATGGGTCAGAGAAGCTCTCCTTGGGCAGTCCCAAGAAGCCTCCAAAAGAGCTCTCCTCCGGGTTCTAGATCGATGCAGGTGCTACGCCAGTGGTGGAGAAGCCTTCTCCTTGGTTCCCTCTAGCCTCCAGTTGCAGAAGAACGCCGGATGAAGCCTTGGATCGTCGGATCAAAGCCTCCAAAACTCAGCCTTTGCACAACTCCGAACTAGGGTTTTCTCTCCTCTTTGCAAAGAGTCAAGAGAGGTTTTCTGGTGCAAGGGGAGTTGGTTTTAAAGCAGAGGGGTTTGGGGTCCCCGGAGTGGTGATGGAAAGGCTCAGAGCCGTTGGGGACAGCTCCCCAATGGATGAGCTAGCTTGCTCCCGGAATTCTGGGCTCTGCAACGCATGCAGGTCAGAGAGGTTGGCGTCCACATCGTTAGACGCTGAGATTAGTGTTGGCGTCCATGGGTTTGACGCTGACACCACATCAACGGCTAGGGGTTGACGCCAATGTGGCCTTCGGCCAGAAGTTTAAAACATGCAGAAACCCATGCACATCATGTACATATACATGCAATATCTATATAGTTTTGTGCACACACTACCATCAAGCAATACATACATTATTTATACCTAAATTATACATATACACACATAAGTATACTAATTACTACATACGTAGATACATACATACGTACATATACGACACGAATTATTTACATGCAATAATGCAGTAAAATTCGAGGGCCTTACACCCTCTCCCCCTTAAAAGAAACTTCGTCCTCGAAGTTAGAACGACACTACTCAAACAAAAGGGGATACTTCTTCTTCATCGCATCCTCAAGCTCCCAAGTAGCCTCCTCTCGTGAGAAGTTCCGCCATAGGACCTTCACCGACGCAATACTCTTGTTCCGGAGATGCTGAACCTTCCGGTCCAGAATAGCTACTGGTTGCTCGACATACGATAGATCTGGCTGGATCTCCACTGGCTCATGACTAATCACATGAGACGGATCTCGGACATACTTCCTGAGCATCGATACGTGGAATACAGGATGAACGCTAGCCAAAGCTGGGGGTAATGCTAGCTCATATGCCACGCTGCCCAAACGTCTGAGAATCTCATATGGGCCAATGAACCTAGGGCTCAACTTACTATGCCGGCCAAATCTGACGACACCACGAGTAGGCGATATCTTCAAGAAGACATGATCGCCAACCTCGAACTCCAAATCCTTTCTCCTGTTGTCGTCATAACTCTTCTGCCTATCCTGTGCCGCAACAAGCCTCTTCCTGATAAGCTGGATCTTATCCGAAGTTTCCTGAACTAACTTCGGTCCGATCAACTGTCTATCACCAGTCTCCTCCCAACACAAAAGAGATCTGCAGGGCCTACCATACAACGCCTCGAATGGAGCCATACCAATACTAGCATGAAAGCTGTTGTTGTATGCGAACTCCACAAGGGTAAATGACGCTCCCAATCATCCTTCCAATCCAGAACACACGCTCTCAACATATCCTCGAGCGTCTGGATAGTCCTCTCGGACTGTCCATCGGTTGGGGATGAAACGCCGAACTGAGCTTCAGCTCCGAACCTAAAGCATCCTGAAGACCCTTCCACAATCTCGAAGTAAATCTCGGATCTCGATCCGAAATGATCGACTTCGGCACACCATGCAATCTAATGACACTACTAACATACAATCTAGCTAAACTCTCTACTGACTGCTTCTTCTTCATAGGCAAGGAATGAGCAGTCTTTGAGAATCTATCTACAACTACCCAAATCGAGTCATTGCCCCTTCTAGATTGAGGCAAACCCGAGACAAAATCCATAGTGACAGCTTCCCACTTCCATACTGGGATATCCATCCTCTGCATAAGGCCAGATGGTCGCTGCCGCTCGGCTTTCACTTGCTGGCATACTAGACATCTAGACACATAACCCGCAACATCCTTCTTCATGCCGGACCACCAAAATGATCTCTTCAAATCCTGATACATCTTAGTGTTACCCGGATGAATGGAGAATCGCGACCTATGAGCCTCCGCTAACACATGCTCACGGACATCTACCAAATCAGGGACACAAACACGGTGCTGAAATCTAATCACACCGTCCTCATCACGAGCAATGCCTGCCTTGCCCACTAACTCTAAGAGTCTAGGGTCGGCTCCCTGTTGCTCGATCACCTCATCCAACACAGAGGATCTAAGAGATAGCTGAGCTACAAAAGCCTGACACAGCGATGGCTCTAACTCGGTCATAGAGCACGCTGCATCCTCCAACATCTTCCAATCCTGCTGGAGCGAAGACCTCTTCCTACTAAGAGCATCCGCTACGACATTCGCCTTCCCAGGGTGGTACTGAAGGTCGAAGTCATAATCCTTCAAGAACTCAATCCATCTTCTCTGCCTCAGGTTTAATTCCTTTTGGGAGAAAAGATACTTCAAGCTCTTGTGGTCGGTAAACACCTCAAATCTGACACCATAAAGATAGTGCCTCCAGATCTTTAGTGCATGAACCACTGCTGCGAGCTCCAAGTCATGAGTCGGATAGTTCCTCTCATGCTCCTTCAACTGGCAAGAAGCATAAGCCACTACCCTATCTTGCTGCATGAGCACACAGCCTAAACCAATCATAGATGCATCCGTAAAAATGGCAAAGCCTTCTGAACCACTAGGCAATACCAACACCGGAGCAGAAGTAAGCTTAGCCTTTAATAGCTGAAAGCTACGCTCACATGCCTCAGACCATACGAACTTCTCCCCCTTTCTAGTCAGCTTTGTCAAAGGGGTGGCGATGGATGAGAATCCCTCAATGAATCGCCGATAATAACCAGCTAAACCAATAAAACTACGAATCTCCGAAGGGGTCTTGGGAATCTCCCAATCCATAACTGCCTGGATCTTCGCTGGATCAACTGCAACACCAGCGCCGGAGATAACATGCCCGAGGAAATGAACCTCGCGCAACCAAAAATCGCACTTGCTAAACTTAGCATACAGCTTGTGCTCACGAAGAACCTCTAACACTACCTCAAATGCTGACGGTGGGTGGCCTCATCTGGAGAGTAGACCAGCACATCGTCAATAAACACTACGACAAAGCTATCTAAATAAGGCCTAAACACCCTGTTCATGAGATCCATGAACGCTGCAGGGGCATTGGTCAATCCGAAAGGAAGGACCAAAAACTCATAATGTCCATAACGGGTTCTAAACGCCGTCTTGGACACATCCTCACTCCGAATCCTCAACTGATGATAACCAGATCGCAGATCAATCTTAGAAAAGACTGATGCCTCTCGCAACTGGTCAAACAAATCATCAATACGAGGTAAGGGATACCTGTTCTTCACAGTCACTTGGTTCAACTTCCTATAGTCAATGCATAACCTAAGTGACCCGTCTTTCTTCTTGACGAACAATACAGGTGCGCCCCAGGGGAAACACTAGGGCGAATAAATCCCTTATCAAGCAACTCCTGCAACTGCCTCCTCAACTCGGCTAACTCCGCAGGTGCCATCCGATATGGAGCCTTCGAGATAGGAGAGGTGCCCGGAAGCAACTCTATGGTAAACTCTATCTCTCTATCCGGTGGCAAACCAGACAAGTCATCAGGAAAGACATCTGGAAAATCCTGCACTACCTCAATCTCCGCAAGAGTAGGTGACTCATCAGCCTCTAGTACTAACACCATGCTGGCAAGAAAAGCGTCACAACCCTTGTTCACCATGCGCATCGCCTTCATAGCAGAGATGACCAACTTTCCAGCCAAGTTCCTTGGAAAGGGATGAGAGAACTCGTCCTCACCAGGAATGTGGAAAACAATCCTCTTCCGACGACAATCCACCAATTCATAGTGCTCCTCTAGCCAATCCAGACCAAGAATAGCATCATAGTCCTTCATCTTTAGCAAGAAGAAACACTCATCTAGGATTCTATCCTCATTGCACACAGGTAACGACGGAATGCACTTCCTAGTCGATACCGTACCTGCAGGGGTGTGCACAGACAAAGGGACCTCTAAATCCTCAGACTCTACCCTGACTCTAGGGCTAACTGCCTAGCGAACCGCTCGAAATGAACGAGTGAGTAGCACCCGTATCAAACAAAACCCGAGCGTGCACACCTAAAGCAAAACTGTACCTTCGGTGACATGCTCCGCCTGCTCGGCGTCCTCACGAGCTAAAGCAACACTCGAGCTGGGGCTCGAGGCCTTCCTGGTCTTCCTGTAGCTGGCGCGGCTGCCGCTACTGCTGGGGCTGGCGCTCCACGCTGAGCTCCCTGCTGAAGTCTTGGGCAATCTTTGATCTTGTGGTCGCTGCTCCCACACTTCAAGCATCTTCCGTATCATCCAACACTCGGTACCACCATGGGTCTTCCCCAGTGGGGACACTCCTTCTTCACACCAGGGGAACGTACAGAAGGTACCTGAGAACTGCCGACTGCCGCTGGTCGCTGCGGTGTCTGGTACACCGTTTTCTCTTTTATCTTGCCGTTGGAATGTCGCTGTGCCGCCTCTTCTGCGAAGCTTTCTTTTCCTCCAGATATTGCTCCATTTCTCCCTCCTGCCTGCAGGCAGCACTGAGGGCCTCGTCCAACGTGCGGTGGTCAAACGCCACGAGTCTCGTCCGCAGTGATGGCTTGAGTCCCATCACGAACTTCTTTGTCTTCTTCGCTCGTCTGCCACGATATGAGGTGCATATTTAGAAAGTTCAGAAAATCTTGCCTCATATTCCAGCACGGTCATAGAGCCTTGAGCCACGATAGAAATTCTTGCTCCATCCGATCTTGCACATGCTCAAGACGAAACTTGGCCCGAAGAGCCTCACGAACTCGTCCCACGCAACGTCAACACTTCGTCCTCGAACCGGGTACGTAGCAATGAGCCCACCATACATCAGCTCTTTCCTGCAGTACACCGTTCATAAGCACCATCTAAACAATTCTAACTTAATAGAACATACAAGCATAAACTAAGGCATACCTGTAGCATATAGGTGGCTAACGTAACCTTATCGTCATCGGCACACCTGATGGCTCGGAAGATCTTCTCTATCTCCCTCATCCAGCTTTCTGCCATTAACGGATCGCTCTCCCCCTTAAAAGAGGGTGGTAGCATCCTCTTGAATCTCTCCATGGTGGAAGCCCACCATGGTCCTGAGCTGGTACTTGAGCCTGCTACAGCACACATCAAGCAATATACAATCAACATAATATCACATAAGCAATAAACAGACTATTTCATTTTATTAGTCTAACCTGAGCCTCCATTGTGCCTGGAGTGCTGCCTGGGTATGAGCCTGGGTCTGCATAGCTTGCACCAGACCTTGCATGAACACTCCATAGTCCACAGCGGCGGTGGGGGAAGTACAGACCTTGCGGTGCCGGGGCCTGCTGCTCCGCCCGCTCGTCACGTCTCGGCTCGTCCTCACGGCCGATGCTCCGCCACGCCTACCTCTCGAAGCCATGGCTGTAATAAATTTCAGCCACCATTAGAGCTAGGTTACTAAGTCTTCTAATCATTTTCTTATCTATTTTTCACTTCTTATTAGTGTTTTCTACACACATTTGGACATACTTAGCATGCAATAAGATGATGACTTATGTATATTCATGTGCAATCTCAACCGGTCGCTCTGATTCCAATCTCTGCGACGACCCTCATTATATCGGTACGGTATACCAACCCACGTCGTATAGCAAGCGTCACCAGTGGGACATTTACCCAACGATACATTCAGCTGAGATACACGTGAATATAAGAACAAGTAGCGGAAGTAAAAAGAACTACTGTCTTCATTCATTCATCATCCACATTTAACATACATGATTCAATAACATTAAAGAAATAACAATCCACATAATTCAAATTGCTGAAAATTTAATACACAATGTCCACACTTATACAATCCCTTTCCATAATAATGCTAGTACAATGTTGCAATTACATACTATGAAAATCTCAAATGTCACAAATTTCAACAACGCTCTAATCTCCGCGCTCGGAGTCCGTCTCCACCGTCTCCTCCAACGGTGCCACGTCACCAACTACACCTGTACGCCGAAGCAAGTAGTGAGTCTAAAGACTCAGCAAGTAACACCACTCATACCATACACGTACATGTCATAGTAGGCTCTACACACACCATTGCAAAAACTCAACATGTATCATGCTTAACGGTTGAAATGAATAACCAATCATGATAATTCTATAAGTAAACACATGATGCATGTTTTCAGATTTCCTTATCTAAATAAATTTCTAACACATGTTCTCTAATCATTCCTACTTATGAAGTTCTACTTTGCATTTTAACTAAAACATGCAAGCACTTAACATGATTATCCTACGTACATGAAACAAACACACCTAGCATGGAATCTACACATTCTTGTGCATGTACATGACATTTTACATACTTTAAACTGCTGGTTTTCACATGATTTAGCATCCATAACCCTACACATGAGAGATACAATGTTATTTAAAACACAACATGTGAACAACCAAACATGGAATTGTGTGCACATACTTATTAATTGTCCTAGCATAGAATCTAGGCATTTTGCACATATACAACATGATCCTAACATAATGAAGCTACTGATTTAACATGGTTTCAGATTTGTCACAACATGGATTACGATATCATACCCTCACATTTTGGTTTCACATTTTCTTTACACAATTTCCAATTCACATAAGTTGCACTTTACACATACACATTACACATTGTTCACTTTCACATTAACACATGAACACTTGCACATTTACATATTCACATTTACATTTTCACATTTAGTGCCGTGACACATAGTCCAAACCACCAAAGAAGGACACAACACATCACATCACATAGACACCATCTAGCCATACAATGGCGACTCTTGGACTGCGCAGACCGGAGAACAAGTCTCCACCCTAACCAGTGGTACTTGTCCACCTCCAGGATTTCCCCCTAATGCCCTTAGGGTCACTTACACATTGAACCTTCTCAGGGAGACTTTCCCCGATACGGTTCCACTGCCCTCTGTGGAAGCAATGTCACACTTGGCACAATTTACACATTACACGTTTTCCGATTAAACACTTAGTTTAGCACATGACATTCACATTTTACTCATTCACTCATTTACCCACATGGTACTCTGTTTTCCTGACATGTCACTATAATCACAGAAATCTAGTGTTCAGGAGATTTCACAAATCAGGTTGACACATACACAATCAATTATTTTACAAAGACATGCATGAATTCGCAATTACATGGAAAAATTCATATTACATTCATACTGGTCCAAATGACCTGAAACTTTAACCATGTGTTGATTTCGGGCTTAGGATTCCTCATGCAAATTTTCAGATTTTTCTGAACTAAAACGAATTACAGAAAATCTAACATTAATTTCACATGCTATCCTCAATTCCATTTAACATGGAGTTAAACACAAACACAGTTTTAACCACTCACTGTCTGAACCCTAACAGGCATGGAACTACAGAATTTATTCCTGAATTTACTGGACAATCCATAATTTATGGAAGATTTATCATGACCTAGCATGATCTCTATTTCTTTTCTAAACAATTTTGCATTAATTCACACAACATGGAAATGATCTCAGAAATTTAGAACAGGGACTGAACCTCACATGCATAATCCTCACAAATTAGGGCATTTAGACTTGTCCTAAATCATGCAAACATGGTTTAAAACAAGATAACTCATCACAATGTATCCTTATGAAATAATAAATCCCATCATTCATGATAGTCCATCCACACACCACGTCCATCACATCAACATATACATAGAATATAAATGGTTTACAATATCCTCATCGTGAAACATATTGAAAATAGTTGTATAGAAGGGCAGAACAGGTCACTGTTCTGTCTAGATGAACTTGGCGGCGGTCTCTGGCTGCTGATTCAATGTAAACGTCATAGTCGATGGACGCTAAGCATGATCTTAGCGACCAGGGACATTGCCGTCAATGCAGGTCTGTGCAGAACACAGACCCGAGCTCCAAAGATGGGGTGAACTTGGGGGTCTAGGACTCGAGAGAAAATTCATAAAAATGTAAAACCAACCTAGACACATACGGGGACTATATGTTTAGGGTACTTGCCTCTTGTAAAACTCCAAGGGATCTAAATGGGTCAGAGAAGCTCTCTTGGGCAGTCCCAAGAAGCCTCCAAAAGAGCTCTCCTCCGGGTTCTAGATCGATGCAGGTGCTACGCCAGTGGTGGAGAAGCCTCTCCTTGGTTCCCTCTAGCCTCCAGTTGCAGAAGAACGCCGGATGAAGCCTTGGATCGTCGGATCAAAGCCTCAAAACTCAGCCTTTGCACAACTCCGAACTAGGGTTTTCTCTCCTCTTTGCAAAGAGTCAAGAGAGGTTTTCTGGTGCAAGGGGAGTTGGTTTTAAAGCAGAGGGGTTTGGGGTCCCCGAAGTGGTGATGGGAAAGGCTCAGAGCCGTTGGGGACAGCTCCCCAATGGATGAGCTAGCTTGCTCCCGAAATTTTGGGCTCTGCAACGCATGCAGGTCAGAGAGGTTGGCGTCCACATCGTTAGACGCTGAGATTAGTGTTGGCGTCCATGGGTTTGACGCTGACACCACATCAACGGCTAGGGGTTGACCCAATATGACCTTCGGCCAGAAGTTTAAAACATGTAGAACCCATGCACATCATGTACATATACATGCAATATCTATATAGTTTTGTGCACACACTACCATCAAGCAATACATACATTATTTATACCTAAATTATACACATACACACATAAGTATACTAATTACTACATGTAGATACATACATACGTACATATACGACACGAATTATTTACATGCAATAATGCAGTAAAATTCGAGGGCCTTACAGAAACTGTTAAACAAATTGCTGACATTTTACCAAACCTCTTTGCAATGATAGATTCACATGTTTAAGAAGAGAGTTTGGCTTGTGTAAATTTGATTGATTGCAATTGATTGCTTGAATAAAATCATGATGTGTTATGCATCTTGATCTTTTGGTATATCAATTGGTGACTTGCGAAAGGGTAAGTTGTGCTTGTTTGGAAACTTTTACTATGCGTGAGAAATTTTCTCCGTCAAGTACCAAAATTCATGGAATACATAATACTATTTGTATGAACTGTTATGCTCATGATCATTGCATATCATTTCACATCATGCACATGTTAAGGGGGAGAATGTTTTTTTTTAAACAAACAAATGGTTCATGAAGTACTACTTGAAGTGGTAAGGAAACTAATGGAAAGTTGCAAAAGCTTAGTATCATGGCAGAAATGGCAGAAAAGCTAAGAAGAGAATTGGTTTGGTCTGAAGCAGATCGACACATACAAGCTCCCCTGTCGACACACATTCCATTGGCACCAGTCAAATACTTCTCTATGTCGGCACCATTTCGATCATGTGTCGACGCACACTTTGTTTATCTATGACATGTGTCTACCCTTCTTTTCTCATAAGTTCAAGCTTTGAATAAATTCTTTCTTTATCTTGAAAATTCACTCATTGAGGGGAATCTTCTATCATGATGAAATTTGACCAAGTGCAATAATTCAGGGGGAGTTAAATATCTTACTCTTTTTCTTAGTCACCCCTAAAATAAGTACTGGTTTGAAGTTTATGACCTTGTAAGTCTGATTCTTAAAACCTCTGAATAATACCAAAGAGTGGATATCTAATAGTTTTAGGACATCTTGAAAATCCACATTTTCCCTCATTTTGAAAGTGAAAAGTAATAAGGAATCTTTGGTTGAAAGATTTCAATATGAGTATTGTTCTTAAACATTCTTTGTTTTGAAACAGGAAAAGAGTAAAAAATATTGAACTTCATTTCTTGGCAGAGTAATGATATGGTTTCTGAGAAACTACATAACCTCACAAAAAGTGAGATGTAATGTATGTCATAAAGAGCCAAGTTACCTTTGTACAAAAAGGGTAAATTAAAAATTGAAACATCTGATGCTAAACTAAGTAATTGGGGATTCTGACGTCTAAACAATGTGTATCCTCACGTTAAAAGGTTAGCATAAAAACCCTTGTGGCAGAATGATTAACTATCTAGAGTAATCAAGGACTCTGGTGTGTAAAATGCATGTGTCCCTGCATGAGAAAGCTATGTTATATCTGAATGCTCTTTAAATGACTGTCAATTAAGGAACTTCTATTTGCTATGAAAACATTTATGGTGTGTTTTTTCAATACTATTTGAAATTTTCTCTAGAGGTGTCCGTATGAAATTGATAAGGATAAAAGTGAGCGATAAATTTTTTTAAAGATGTTTTATCTCTATTAAATATGCCTCAAGGTTATTTTTAAAAAATTTAATGGTCATATTTGAAGCTTATAACCCTCAAACCATTAACTTTAAAAGAAAAGGGGCAAACACATAGAGATAAGAGTAATTTATTTAATTCCTTGATACTTCTTGAAAAATGTAATAAGGTCATGATCATTATGGTTGAACATGATCCAGTCTGTCCCCATGTAATTTTAATTAATTACATATGTATTTTAGTGATTAGCAAAACTAAACTAGTTTATATCAATAATATCTAATGAATATTTCATAAGTCTTAAAGTACAAGAAAAATACCAAGGTCAAACAAGCCAATAAAGGTATGCATTACTTCTCTGAAGCTTTAATCTTTTGAACATGATATTTCTCAAAGTCCATATTGATTTCTGTTGAAGATCGTAACGATTTCTTTGTAAGACTGAAATGTCATGTTGTTTCAAACAAGTCGATCCCATAACGATTCTATAAGTCATCGTAACGATTTCTTTAGAGCTCGTAACAACTTGCATGTCATAACGATTCTATAAGTTATCGTAACGATTTCTTTAAAGCTCGTAACGACTTGATGCCCAGTTGACGAGCCCAGAGGGAGGGTGAATGGGTCTTTTAAAAAAATCTAGAAGATACCTGTAACTAGAAACAGTCACACAAACGTTCTTTGAAGGAGGTTAGTGACTGTTAGTTTAAAATATCAAACACACAAAGAAAACAATCACACGACACAAAGGATTATCCTGGTTCGGACTCCTTTCCTTAGGAGTCCTACGTCCAGTCCCTGAGCAACCACTCAGGTTTTTACTAACTAGGGTACAGTCCCCCTAAGGACGCTACAGCACCCAGCTCAGCTAGTCTTCCTTGACACCTGAAGGGAATAACAACACACTGGATACCCCACCAGATCTTCCTTCACAGCTGAAGGGAACAACACCCTGGATACCACCAGGTCTTCCTACACAACCGAGGGGAAACAATCACAAAGGGAATGGAATAAGGTGAAGCCCCTAGATCAAGCTTTAACAAGTCAAGATCTGAAGCCACTAGCACCGAGAGCAAAGAATCTATGATAAGCACACTCTTAGAACTACACAAGCTCTCTCAAGTTTTTCGCTACAGTGAGGAGAGCAAAGAGCAAAAGCTAGGTGGAATGAAGTTCTTGGCTCTGGACTTCTTGCCGAAGAATTTGAATGCTTGAATACGAGATCTTGTTTTCTACTTCGTTGGTTCTTATCTTCTTTTCATTCTGTCTTTGAATTTATATCTTTGATTTGAAATACTGTCGTTGAAGTAACCGTTGTCTCTTGGATTGATAGACGTTAGACTGTTTGACATTTGGAAGCTTCAACTATCTTTTATCCATTTGAACGCGCAAAGAGATAGGGTCTTCTGACATCTATAGGTCCAACGTTGTATAATAGAAAGTCTTCAGGACCCTGCACACATTAAATGCTAGAACAGCAGACAACTCAAACTGTCTCTTGTTGTCAGTATACGTTGATGTGAGTATTCACTAGAATAGCAATCCCAAATAGCTTGTTTTAAAAGATGTATACAGAGTAAGCACGATAATGGATGATATTGTCTGCATGCATGCAGAGATACATTCAGAACTCATAAATGCAAGAGTGACAGATAGATATATACGTGACTTTGGCTAGTCAACCCTTCAAGAGATAAGATAAAAGACAAGTCCATATAAACTGTAAAGTTGTTGTCTATATGACTTATGAAATCGTTATGATTACTAAAAAGTCAAATCGTTAAAGCAAATGTATGTGTTCAACAGGAAAATCGTTACGAACACTTATCAAGTCGTTATGAGCTCTAAAGAAATCGTTGTGAGTGCTTAAGAAATTGTTACAGTAACTTACGAAATCGTTGCGGCGAGCAAGTCGTTATGAGTTCTAAAGAAATCGTTACGGTAACTTATGAAATTGTTACGGCGAGCAAGTCGTTGCGAGTTCTAAAGAAATCGTTACGGTAACTTATGAAATCGTTACGGCGAGCAAGTCGTTGCGAGTTCTAAAGAAATTGTTATGATAACTTATAGAATCGTTACGGTGAGCAAGTCGTTACGAGTTCTAAACAAATCGTTATGGTAACTTATGAAATCGTTACGGAGAGCAAGTCGTTACGAGTTCTAAAGAAATCGTTATGATAACTTATAGAATCGTTACGGCGAGCAAGTCGTTACGGGTTCTAAAGAAATCGTTATGATAACTTATAGAATCGTTATGACAGGCAAGTCGTTACGCGTTCTAAAGAAATCGTTGCGATGACTTATAGAATCGTTATGACATCGACTTGTTTGAAACAACATGACTTTTCAGTCTTATAAGGAAATCGTTAAGATTTTCAACAGAAATCGATATGGACTTAGAAAAATATCATGTTGAAAAGATTAAAGCTTCAGAGAAGAAATGCATACTTTTATTGGCTTGTTTGAACTTAGTATTTTTCCTGTACTAGAGACTTATGAAATATCATTAGATATTATTTATAAAATCTAGTTTAGTTTTGTTAATTACTAAAATACATATGTAATTAATTATAATTACATGGGGATGATCTGATCATCAATCTCCCCCTTTTTGGTAATGACAAAACTCAACAATAAGTATGTAAAAAAAATGCATATAGTATGTTTCAGACATAAGTATTTCTCCCCCTTTTTGTCATTAAGCAAAAGGGTAATCTGAAACAAAGAAAAGATAAGAAATATATGAAGACAAGAGAAGTGAATTTTTTTTTTTATTGATCTTGAGGTTGAAGAGAAGGATCAAGATAGAAGGCAGGAGACAACAAGGAGGCAAACTGTCGGATGACAAGAAATGCCAATCTTTTCTGCTCTTCAAAATGAGCTTGGAAAGCTCCAATCTCAATTTTATAGGAGGGTCCCATAGTGGGAGCCATCCTCTTGAGATGAAGTTTCCACTGCTCAGAAATAAAGTCCCCATATTTATCCAAACCTAAGACTAGTTTGAAAGTAGAGAAGGACCCAAAGCTGGCAAAGAGAAGAAACTTGTACATCTTGATAGGATAGAAGATCTGATGAGACCGGAGCTCCTTCTTCAAATCATGAAATATCTTGAATCTCTCAATCCAGATTGCGAATGTATTCCTGATGAGGTGACGAGAATTTGCGTCCAGAAAGTCACCAGGTGTCAGAGGAGGTAGATTTGCTTGGGCCTGAGAGTCATTCAGATCAGAAAGCTGCTGAGCAGACAACGGATAGTGCTTGAGCCACTCATCAGAGGTCAGCCTTTCACATTCTGAGAGAATGGGAGCAAGGATATCAGCTGAAATCTGCCCCTCAAGATAGTGCTTGAACACAAATCTTTGGAAAGAAAGATCACGACCTTCATATACATGCAACCTGGCCATGACTCTAGCAGCTCTCTCAAAGACAAGTGTGCCAACCGATGAATCCATGATCAAGGAGTGGAGAGGTGGAAGGAACACAATGTCGGGGAACTTCAAGGTAGCAAAGTCCACCTGAAGAGGTTCACAATGGGTCGACCGCAGAGCTGTGATAGTGGCACGAAACTGCCCCAACTGAGGTTCATCCAAGCTGTTTACATAGCAGTAATTGCAGAACATCTGATAATGTCTGATGAACTTAATTTCTTTCTGAATGAAGGGTCCAAACAAGTTCTTGTGATGGATCTGGAACCATTCATACAGAGGGAGAGGGGCTTACCTGGGGGGATATCTGGCAGCTTACGCTCTTCGAAATTGGGAGTACAAAGCACTGTTGGTCCGAGCCCACTGCTCTTCAGGTTTGGCTTCAGTCACAGAAAAAATTTTGGACTGTTGAGCCTTTGAAAGAGAAGTGTAAGGGAAAATGGTAGTAAGATGGTTGGAAATATTTTGGAAAGGTAAACCAAAAATATGAGCAAAAACCACCTTTTGAAGATATTCCTCATAAAGGGGTTTGTGCTTATTTGCTATGGCTAGGGAAAACCACAGTGGAGGATAGCAAGGATCGGAGGAGACAGGAAGGGTGGAAGTAAGTCTCATTCTTTTGGAGACAGGGCTAGAAATGCCAGTCCTGTGAGAGTGAGTTCCAGTGGCTAGGACAGATTTGAGAATTGCTTCTTCAAATTCATCCTTGATGCCATGGATCTCACTTTGGGTGAGTTGGGCACCTTCAGGAATGAGAGTGATGAAAGATGGAGGTGCTGGTGGATGAATCAAAGAGTCAGGAGTGATGGTAGGAGGATCACTTGGTCCTGAGGAGGAGGGACCAGATGAGGAACCTCCAGCTAAAGAAGATCCGGGAAGAACTGCAACAGAGGAGGAAGGTAAAGGAGTGGTGGAAGAAGTGAAAGGAGTGGGAGAGGAGATTTGTCGTGAACATGGCCTTTTAGGAACAGGGGGTGCTGGAGGAGCTGTGGATGAGGTGGGTGGAGAAGGAGGGGCTGGAGTAGGAAGAGTGGAAGGCTCGGGAACTACAGCCTGTGCCTCTCCAACTGCTGCCGAAATCTCCAGGGATGACCGACCCTCAGCCTGTTCTGCTGGCCCTCGATCCTCAGAGGGTACTTCATCTGCCACTGAAACAGCCACATGAGGCTCCTCTTCAAGATTCTGCCCTAATGGCCTTTCATCCACGGTAGGCTGATCTGAAGCTTCTGCACTATGAGATGGCCCTGATGGCCCTGCATTCTCATCAGATGGTCCGGGTACTTCTGCTTGCTGTTGAGTCTGAACTTGGACTAGCACACTGCCCTCTTCTGCGATTACTATCCCTGATGGCCTGAGAACAGCTTCTGAAACAGTGCCAGAAGGTGGAGAACTCACTGCCTTCAGAATCTCAGAAAGTGTTGCCTTCATGCTGTTCATTTCCTTGCTAAACCATTTCAACTGATTTCTTACTTGTGACATATCATTGGAAATAGATTCCTAGCAAACAACAATAGAACTTACATTTGATTGGACTGAGGATAAGAGATCATTTTGTGCTTCCAATCTTTTCAGAATAGGTTTCAATTTCAGCTCCTTTGATGTCCTTCTCCTTCTGTGAACAATCTTCTTGCCTCTCCTATCAACAGAATTCTGATGAGCTGTGGTCTGTTCTTCATGAACAGGGGCATCTGTTGTGTGCACCCCTTGAGATGCAGCGAGGTCCTCAGTCTCTTGCTCCCCTTGAATGGGAGCATTTTCCATGATCCTGTCTTGCTCCCCCTGAATGGGAGCATCTTCAAAAATAGAATCTTCTGGAGCAGCTGATTGCTCCTCTTCTTCAATGTGGCCTGATGCCACAACTTCTTCAACTGACACTCCATGAGCCTCTGGAATGACTGGAGTGGTATGGATAGAATCCAACACCTCTCTAAGGATAGAGGCTACACTGGAGGTGGGCAAAGGAGTTGCTGCACCTTCCACTGGTTCTTCTGCTTGAGCTACTGAAGGTTGTGATTCTGCTGGCACTGCTGCTATCATTTCAGATGTTGCTGCAAGTTCTGATGATTCAACATTTGCTACTGATGCCGCTCCTGCTGGCTCTGTTGAGGCTTCTGGCACATCTTCTTGTATTTCTGGGACATCTTCTATGATGGCCTCTCCTTCGGCCACAGAGGTCTTAGACCAAATTCTATTGACCAATGAAAAACCACTCTTTCTCAGGTTCCTGGACCTAATAGCTTGGCCCATCTTCTCAACTACCGCCCCAGACAAATCAACACCAAAGTGTTTGAATATCTTTGTAAGCAGTGGGCATAGGGCAACGATACATTAAGCTTACTCTTGGTATCCCAGATCTGGTCACGAGCAAACTTCATTCGTTCAATTATCACTTCGGCCATGTTAATCTCCTTGTTTTGAATAGCCCAATACATCATATCTGAGTCAACTTTGGTGCAGGTTGAGAACGTTGCACTTCTAGGAACCAAGATTTGGCAAACTATGAAATGAAGGAGGCGGTTGAAGGCATTTAACTGATTAATGTCTAATTTTCCATCCCTCAGTCTGAACCCCGGTCCTACAATACCAAGACCTTTAACTTGGGCGTCCACGGTGTGAACCCCACTGTGCCCTGAAGTCTTCATCCCAAATAACAGGTGCAATAGGTCATGATCTATCTTAATTAGGGTTCCCTTGACAGATGAAACTAGGGACCCATCTGCCTCCGCTCTCAAACAGACAAAAAAGGCCTTCACGAGGTCTGGATAACTTACCTCTGAGAAGGTGGTGATTCTCATCCATTGCATCCTGCTCAATGCTGCTACTATGCTGTGCATACCGTTCTTTTCAAGATCTGCTATGTCCACTGTCTTGTTTCCACAGACCTTAGTCTTCACAAAGGTGAACCTCTCCTACTGCTCAGGAGTGAGAAACTCAGTGCTGTAGCCACCCAGACTCCCGGAAACGATGGATGCGGCCATGGAATCAGGTGAGAAGGTTTTCTGGAGGGTTGAGAAGGAAGGAGGAGAGGAAAGTCCTCAAGAATTTCTTCGTGGGAAAAAGAGAGAAACTTCAAATGAGCAGAGAGAGATGTTGGAGTCGTTAGGGCATCGACTCAGGCAACCAGACGAAAGAGGGAAAAAAGGTTGAAGACGGGAGATGAATCGATTTTCGCATTGATTTTTTGGAATTAATAAATATATTGGAAAGAGAAGCGCCAAAAGGCGGTGGAAAACGACAAAAGAGTTTGACTATTCAAACTGACTTTAAACACCAGAATGGTTGTAGGAATAATTTGAATTTCTTTTGCTTAACGCCATGGAGAGAAAATTTACTTGATTCTGAAATTTTATGTGCCAGTTTTAAACAAATCTCTTTTCACAAATTGCACATGCCTAATTCCCTTCTAAGAGATGTGAATCTCTCTTCAGGTAGGGCTTTTGTGAAAATATCTGCTAACTGACTATTTGTGTCAATAAATGATATTTCTATGTTACCATTTGCTACATGATCACGAATAAAATGATATCTAACCTCAATATGCTTGGTCTTGAATGCTGAACTGGATTTTTGGTGAGATTGATGGCACTGGTGTTATCGCACAATAGTGGAATTGATTTGATATTTAGTCCAAAATCCTCAACTTGTTGCTTTATCCATAGGAGTTGTGTACAACAACTTCCAGCAGCTACGTACTCAGCTTCAACTGTAGATAGTGCTACTGAATTTTGTTTCTTTGAGGACCAGGATATCAAACACCCTGCAAGAAATTGACAACAACCACTGGTGCTTTTTCTATCTACTTTGCATCCAGCATAGTCAGCATCAGAGTATCCTACTAAAGTAATGTCACATGATTTTGGATACTATAGACCTAAGTAATGGGTTCTAGCTAAATATCTAAATATTCTTTTTACTGAGATCAAATGCGATTCTCTAGGATTTGCTTGATACCTAGCACACATGCAGACACTAAATAGAATATCAGGTCTACTAGCTGTTAAATAAAGGAGTGAACCTATCATACCTCTGTAGATCTTTTGATCTACTTTCTTACCATCTTTATCACTGTCCATCCTTGTTGATGTACTCATTGGTGTTGACAATGGTTTGGTATTATTGAATCCAAATTTCTTCAAGAGTTCTTTTGTGTACTTTGCTTGACAGATGTGAGTTCTTTCCTTTCCTTGTTTGATTTGTAGTCCAATGAAATAATTAAGTTCTCCCATCATGCTCATTTCAAATTCTCCCTGCATTAACTTTTCAAAGTACTTGCAAAGGGATTCATCAGTAGAATAAAAAATAATATCATCTACATAAATTTGAACTAGTAGAATGTGTTTGACCATTGACTTTATGAAAAGAGTACTATCTACTTGACCTCTACTGAAACCATGGTTTAAAAGAAAAGAACTAAGCCTTTCATACCAGGCTCTAGGTGCTTGCTTTAAACCGTATAATGCCTTGTGAAGTTTGAAAACATGATTAGGAAATTCTGTGTCATCAAAACCCGGGGGTTGTTCCACATAAACTTCCTCTTTTATAAAATCATTTAAAAATGCAGATTTAACATCCATTTGAAATAATTTTAAATTCAAAGCTGATGCATATGCAAGTAATATTCTAATAGCTTCAAGTCTAGCTACAGGTGCATAGGTTTCATCGAAATATATGCCTTCCTCTTGAGAATAGCCTTGAGCTACCAATCTGGCCTTGTTTCTTAATATTACACCAGTTTCATCCAGTTTATTTCTGAACACCCATTTGGTGCCAATGACTGGATGGTCTGATGGTTTAGGAACAAGTGACCATACTTAGTTTCTTTTGAATTGATTTAGTTCATCTTGCATGTCTATTATCCAAGATCCATCAGTAAGAGCTTCATTGACTGTCCTAGGCTCTATTTGAGAAACAAAAGCTAGGTAATCACAAGGAATGACATTACCTCTTGTTCTTACCCCTACGGATGGATCACCAATAATATTCTCAAGTGGGTGATCTTTCTTGTATCTCCATTCCTTTGGAAGATTTTCATGTGTAATTTTCTTTTGTTGCAAGTCTTCCAGAGGTGGATCATCCTTGTCCTCAATTGATGTATTCTTTAGTTTCTTGGACAGCTTATCTGCATCATCATTATCACTATCTTCTTCCTTTCTGAAGGAAGGGTTAGTTTCATCAAAAATAATATGTACAGACTGTTCAATTAATAAAGTGCGTTTATTAATATTCTATAACCTTTGGGTTTAGAGGTATACCCCATGAAGATACCTTCATCTGATTTGGCATCCAACTTACCAATGTCTCTTTTTCCATTGTTGTGGATGAAGCAAGGACATCCAAATGTCCTGAAGTGGCTGATTTTTGGTTTCTTTCCTTTGATAAGTTCATATGCAGTCTTCTTTAGGATTGGCCTGATCATTACTCTGTTGATAATGTAGCTTGCTGTGTTGACTGCTTCAGCCCAAAAATACCTTGGCAGATCATATTCTGATAACATTGTTCTTGCCATATCCAATAGAGTTCTATTCTTTCTCTCAGCGATTCCATTTTGCTGTGGTGACCTTGGTGCTGAGAAATTATGCTCAATTCCCTGATCATCACATAACTTAACAAATTTTTCATTCTGAAATTCACCACCATGATCTGATCGGATAGAAATAATGCTGAACTTATGATCCTTCTGAACTTTCTTACTGAAACTGACAAAGTTATCAAATGTGTCATCTTTATGCTCTAGAAATGATACCCATGTGAATCTTGAGTAATCATCGACTATGACAAATCCAAAGTTCTTTCCTCCAAGACTGGTAGTCCTCATTGGCCCAAATAGATCCATGTGAAGGAGCTCTAAGGGTTTTTAGGTGGTTACCACCGTTTTTGACTTGAAGGAGCTTTTGGTGTGCTTTCCCTTAGCACAAGGTCTACAGACACCTTCCATTTTTGCACAGACCTTTGACAGACCTTCTACAAGATTTTTCTTCACCAATTTTCTCATACCGTCTATGCTACAATGTCCTAGTCGTCTGTGCCATAATTCAGTAGATTTTTCTTTGTTTGCTGCCAGACAGATATTTTGCTCTTTGAGTTCCTCAAGATAGAGCACATATAAGTTCTTTTCTCTGTTTGCTTCAAAGATGACTGATCCATCTTTCAGTATGCTGCATTTCGATTCTTGAAACTATATCTGATGACCTCTGTCACATAGTTGGCTGATGCTAATGAGATTATGTTTCAACCCTTTGACAAGTAATACATCTTCTATAACTGTTCTTCCTTTATTATTCACAGAGCCACTGCCAATTACTGTTCCTTTCCCATTATCTCCATAAGTGACTATTCCTTCTTCAGCTTGGAGATGAGTGAATAACTTCTGATTTCCTGACATGTGCCTTGAGCACCCACTATCCAAATACCATTTGGATGCTCGAGGTTAACCTGAAATAAAATCATCAAGCTTTAGGTACCCAAATTCTTTTGGGTCCTGATTGGTTAGTATCATTGATTTTATCTTTTATTATCCATTTCTTATGTCTTGTTGGGCATGTCGTTATGATATGTTCTAACTTGTTGCAGTGACTACAACATGATAATTTGATTACCTTTTCTATATATTTGAAATCAGCTTTATATGCTATATCTTGTTCAGGTATAAATTTTGGTGTTGGATATGTTTTAGGATAAACTATGGTTTCTTCATTATCTGGGGGTGTATACCCTAATCCATTTTTCTTCTTACCTGATCTTCTAGCACCTTTTAATATGAGGGAGTTTTTACCATTTGTGAATTTTTCTAACGTGCTAGATAAGTTTATGTTTTCTTTTGTTAGAGTCTTGATTTCAATTCTTAGTTCATCTACATTTTCCTATTTTACTAATTCTGTTATTTGTTTATTTTTATCTTTTAAATCTTCACATAATAATTCATTTATTCTTTTAAGTTTAGTTATTTGTTTTTCTAACTCTTCATTTTCTGTTTTCAGATCAGAGTTAGTGTTTTCTAAACAAGTACTGTTTTTCTTACTGCCTTTTAATAGTTTAGTTACTTCTTTATATTTATTATATAGTTCATTAAATGCTTCCTCTAAGTTATCTGAATCAGAATCATTACATGAATCAAAAGAGGAGTCAGAAGTTACCTTATCTTCAGTATTTGCCATGAAAGCCAAATGAGCTTCTTCTTCATCGCTGCAGGAGTTTGACTCACTGTCTGAGTCGCTACTGTTTTCCCATGCTGCTGCCATTGCCTTCTTCTTGTACTTTCTGAACTTCTTGGAGCTGTCTTTCTTCCTGAACTCCGACTTCTTGAATTTTGGACACTCAGCTTTAATGTGTCCTGGCTTCTTACATTCATAGCAGATGGGTTCTCCTTTCTTCATCTCTTTTCCATCTGGCTTCTTGAAGTCCTTATTCTTTTAGAAGTGCCTTCTACCAGATTGGAACTTCTTCTTCTTAGAAAAATATGCTGCAATCTTCTAGATAGCATTGCTTCCTCATTCTCGCTGTCCACATCACTTTCACTCTCATATGAACTTGCTTCTGGTGAATCTTCTTCAGCTTTTAAGGCGTTGGAGTGCTTCTTTCTGCTGGAGGACTCTCCTAGCCTTTCCTTGTTGATCTCATGGGCCATGAGGGACCCAATGAGCTTTTCTACTGACATTCTCTTCAGGTCATTAGCTTCTTCTATTGCTGTGACCTTTGGGGCCCATGAGGACGGTAAGGATCTAAATATTTTCCTCACCATGTCTCCAATCTCATAGGTTTTCCCTAGACCAGCCAGTCCATTTGTGATGTCAGTGAACCGACTGAACATTTGAGTTATGGATTCACCTGATTGCATCTGAAATCTCTCATACTGAGTGACAAGAATGTCTATTCTTGTTTCCTTTACCTTGTCTGTGTCTTCATATGTGATCCTGAGCTTTTCCCACATTTCCATTGAGGATTTGCAGGCTGAAATTCTGTTGAACTCCTTTTGCTTAGAGCACAGCATAAGATGCTCTTTGCCTTGCAATTTAAGGAGATCTTCTTTCTGTCATCATCTGTCCATTGCGCTTTCTCATTTGTGACTACCAGATCACCTTCTTCTACTATGGACTAAATTTGATAGTCGTGGCCTTGTAGAAAGTATTCCATTCTGGTCTTCCAGTAAGGATAGTCTTCACCATCGAAGAGAGGAGGTCGGTTGACAGACTGACCTTCAAAGTTACCTTGGGCTGCCATGGATCTTTACTCTTCAGATCGTTGGATCCTTTTTCTTTGTCGAAGAGACTCTCTCTGATACCACTTGTTGCCCAGTTGACGAGCCCAGAGGGGGGTGAATGGGTCTTTTAAAAAAATCTAGAAGATACCTGTAACTAGAAACATTCACACAAACGTTCTTTGAAGGAGGTTAGTGACTGTTAGTTTAAAATATCAAACACACAAAGAAAACAATCACACGACACACAATGATTATCCTGGTTCGGACCTCCTTTCCTTAGGAGTCCTACGTCCAGTCCCTGAGCAACCACTCAGGTTTTTACTAACTAGGGTACAGTCCCCCTAAGGACGCTACAGCACCCAGCTCAGCTGGTCTTCCTTCACACCTGAAGGGAATAACAACACACTGGATACCCCACCAAGTCTTCCTTCACAGCTGAAGGGAACAACACCCTGGATACCACCAGGTCTTCCTACACAACAGAGGGGAAACAATCACAAAGGGAATGGAATAAGGTCAAGCCCCTAGATCAAGCTTTAACAAGCCAAGATCTGAAGCCACTAGCACTGAGAGCAAAGAATCTATGCTAAGCACACTCTTAGAACTACACAAGCTCTCTCAAGTTTTTCACTACAGTGAGGAGAGCAAAGAGCAAAAGCTAGGTGGAATGAAGTTCTTGGCTCTGGACTTCTTGCCGAAGAATTTGAATGCTTGAATACGAGATCTTGTTTTCTACTTCGTTGGTTCTTATCTTCTTTTCATTCTGTCTTTGAATTTATATCTTTGATTTGAAATACTGCCGTTGAAGTAACCGTTGTCTCTTGGATTGATAGACGTTAGACTATTTGACATTTGGAAGCTTCAACTATCTTTTATCCATTTGAACGCGCAAAGAGATAGGGTCTTCTGACGTCTATAGGTCCAACGTTATATGATAGAAAGTCTTCAGGACCCTGCACACATTAAATGCTAGAACAGCAGACAACTCAAACTGTCTCTTGTTGTCAGTATACGTTGATGTGAGTATTCACTAGAATAGCAATCCCAAATAGCTTGTTTTAAAAGATGTATACAGAGTAAGCACGATAATAGATGATATTGTCTACATGCATGCAGAGATACGTTCAGAACTCATAAATGCAGGAGTGACAGATAGATATATGCGTGACTTTGACTAGTCAACCCTTCAAGAGATAAGATAAAAGACAAGTCCATATAAACTGTAAAGTCGTTGTCTATATGACTTATGAAATCGTTATGATTACTAACAAGTCAAATCGTTAAAGCAAATGTATGTGTTCAACAGGGAAATCGTTATGAACACTTATCAAGTCGTTATGAGCTCTAAAGAAATCGTTGTGAGTGCTTAAAAAAATTGTTACAGTAACTTACGAAATCGTTGCGGCGAGCAAGTCGTTATGAGTTCTAAAGAAATCGTTACGGTAACTTATGAAATCGTTACGGCGAGCAAGTTGTTGCGAGTTCTAAAGAAATCGTTACGGTAACTTATGAAATCGTTACGGCGAGCAAGTTGTTGCGAGTTCTAAAGAAATCGTTATGATAACTTATAGAATCGTTACGGTGAGCAAGTCGTTACGAGTTCTAAACAAATCGTTATGGTAACTTATGAAATCGTTACGGAGAGCAAGTCGTTACGAGTTCTAAAGAAATCGTTATGATAACTTATAGAATCGTTATGACAGGCAAGTCGTTACGCGTTCTAAAGAAATCGTTGCGATGACTTATAGAATCATTATGACAGGCAAGTCGTTACGCGTTCTAAAGAAATCGTTGCGATGACTTATAGAATCGTTATGACATCGACTTGTTTGAAACAACATTACTTTTCAGTCTTATAAGGAAATCGTTAAGATTTTCAACAGAAATCGATATGGATTTAGAAAAATATCATGTTGAAAAGATTAAAACTTCAGAGAAGAAATGCATACCTTTATTGGCTTGTTTGAACTTGGTATTTTTCCTGTACTAGAGACTTATGAAATATTCATTAGATATTATTGATAAAATCTAGTTTAGTTTTGTTAATTACCAAAATACATATGTAATTAATTATAATTACATGGGGATGATCTGATCATCACGACTTGCCTGTCATAACGATTCTATAAGTCATCGTAACGATTTCTTTAAAGCTCGTAACGACTTGCCTGTCATAACGATTCTATAAGTCATCATAACGATTTCTTTAGAGCCCGTAACGACTTGCCTATCATAACGATTCTATAAGTTATCGCAACGATTTCTTCAGTGAACACAACGACTTACTTTCTATAACGATTTGTTAAGTGTTTCACAATGATTTCTTTAGTGAACACAACGACTTGCTTTCTATAACAATTTGTTAAGTGTTTTACAACAATTTCTTCAGTGAACACAACGACTAGCTTTCTATAACGATTTGTTAAGTGTTTCACAATGATTTCTTTAGTGCTCATAACGATTTGTTTTGCGCAACGATCTCTTTAGAGCTCATAACGATTTGATTAGTGTTCATAATGATTTCTCTGTTGAACACATACTCTTTAGAGCTCATAACGACTTGATAAGTGTTCATAACGATTTCCCCGTTGAACACTTAAACTTGCTTTAACGATTTGTTCTCTATAAATGACTTGTTAGTATTCGTAACGATTTCATAAGTCATATAGACAACGACTTTATGGTTTGTATCAACTTGACTTTTGAAGCTTTAACTAGTCAAAGTCCACGTTTATATCTCTCTGACACTCGTGCATTTATGAGATGAGAACGTACCTCTGCATGCATACAGACGATATTATCCATTATCGTGCATATCCTGTCAATATCTTTTAGAAGAAACTATTTAGCATTGCTATTTTGGTGAATATTCCTATCAACGTTACTGACAACTAAAGACAGTCTAGCTGTCTACTGTTCTAGCATTTAATGTGTGCAGGGTCCTGAAGACTTTCTATCATACAACGTTGGACCATACAGACGCCAGAAGACATTATCTCTTTACGTGCTCAAATAGATAAAAGATTGTTGAAGCTTCCAAGTGTCAAGCAGTCTAACGTCTATCAATCCAAGAGACAACGGTTACTTCAATGGCCGTATTTCAAAAAGAAGATATAAACTCAGAGACAGAAGAGAAGAATAACGAACGAAGAAAAGAACAAGCATCTTCTGTTCAAGCATTCAAATTCTTCTGCAAGAAGTCCAGAGCCAAGAATCTCATTCCTCATCACCTTTAGCTCTTCACTCTCTGTGCTGTAATAGATTTTCTAAGAGAGCTCGTGTAGTTATGAGAGTGTGCCTTGTTTAGATCCTTGCTCTCAGTACTAGTGGCTTCAGATCTTGGCTTGTTAAAGCTTGATCTAGGGGCTTGATCTTATTCCATTCTCTTTGTGTTGTTTCCCTTCAGTTGTGAAGGAAGACCTGGTGGTATCTAGGGTGCTGTTTCCCTTCAGTTGTGAAGGAAGGCCTGGTGGGGTATCCAGGGTGTTGTTATTCCCTTCAGGTGTGAAGGAAGACCAGCCGAGCTGGGTGCTGTAGCGTCCTTAGGGGGACTGTACCCTAGTTAGTAAAAACCTAAGTGGTTGCTCAGAGACTGGACGTAGGACTCCTAAGGAAAGGAGGTTCGAACCAGGATAATCCTTTGTGTCGTGTGATTGTTTTCTTTGTGTGTTTGATATTTAAACTAACAATCACTAACCTCCTTTGAAGAACGTTTGTGTGAATGTTTTTAGTTACAGGTATCTTCTAGATTATTTTTAAAAGACCCATTCACCCTCTCTGGGCTCGTCAACTGGGCAACAAGTGGTATCAGAGCTAGTCTCTTCGACAAAGAAAAAGGATCCAACGATCTGAAGAGTAAAGATCCATGGCAGCCCAAGGTAACTTTGAAGGTCAGTCTGTCAACCGACCCCCTCTCTTCGATGGTGAAGACTATCCTTACTGAAAGACCAGAATGAAATATTTTCTATAAGGCCACGACTATCAAATTTGGTTCATAGTAGAAGAAGGTGATCTGGTAGTCACAAATGAGAAAGCGCAATGGACAGATGATGACAGAAAGAAGATCTCCTTGAATTGCAAAACAAAGAGCATCTTATGCTGTGCTCTAAGTAAGAAGGAGTTCAACAGAGTTTCAGCCTGCAAATCCTCAATGGAAATGTGGGAAAAGCTCAGGATCACATATGAAGGCACAAACAAGGTAAAGGAAACAAGAATCGACATTCTTGTCACTCAGTATGAGAGATTTCAGATGCAATCAGGTGAATCCATAACTCAAATGTTCAGTCGGTTCACTGACATCACAAATGGACTAGCTGGTCTGGGGAAAACCTATGAGATTGGAGACATGGTGAGGAAAATACTTAGATCCTTACCGTCCTCATGGACCCTAAAGGTCACAGCAATAGAAGAAGTTAATGACCTGAAGAGAATGTCAGTAGAAAAGCTCATTGGGTCTCTCATGGCCCATGAGATCAACATGGAAAGGCTAGGAGAGTCCTCTAGCAGAAAGAAGTACTCCAACGCCTTAAAAGCTGAAGAAGATTCACCAGAAGCAAGTTCAGATGAGAGTGAAAGTGATGTGGACAACGAGAATGAGGAAGCAATGCTATCTAGAAGATTGCAACGGATTTTGGCTAAGAAGAAGAAGTTCCAATCTGGTAGAAGGCACTTCAAAAGGAATAAGGACTTCAAGAAGCCAGATGGAAAAGAGATGAAGAAAGGAGAACCCATCTGCTATGAATGTAAGAAGCCAGGACACAATAAAGCTGAGTGTCCAAAATTCAAGAAGCCAGAGTTTAGGAACAAAGACAGCTCCAAGAAGTTCAGAAAGTACAAAAAGAAGGCGATGGCAGCAGCATGGGAAAATAGTAGCGACTCAGACAGTGAGTCAAACTCCTGCAGCGATGAAGAAGAAGCCCATTTGGCTTTCATGACAAATACTGAAGATAAGGTAACTTCTGACTCCTCTTTTTATTCATGCAATGATTCTAATTCAGATAATTTAGAGGAAATATTTAATGAACTATATAATAAATATAAAGAAGTAACTAAACTATTAAAAGCCAGTAAGAAAAATAGTACTTGTTTAGAAAACACTAACTCTGATCTGAAAACAGAAAATGAAGAGTTAGAAAAACAAATAACTAAACTTAAAAGAAGAAATGAATTATTATGTGAAGACTTAAAAGATAAAAATAAACAAATAACGGAATTAGTAAAACAGGAAAATGTAGATGAACTAAGCACTGAAATCAAGACTCTAACAGAAGAAAACATAAATTTATCTAGCACGTTAGAAAAATTCACAAATGGTAAAAACTCCCTCATATTAAAAGGTGCTAGAAGATCAGGTAAGAAGAAAAATAGATTAGGATATGCACCCCCAAATAATGAAGAAACCATAGTTTATCCTAAAACATATCCAACACCAAAATTTGTACCTGAACAAGATATAACATACAAAGCTGATTTCAAATATATAGAAAAAGTAACCAAATTATCCTGCTGTAGTCACTGCAACAAGTTAGGACATATCATAACGACATGCCCAACAAGACATAAGAAATGGATAATAAAAGGTAAAATCAATGATACTAACAAATCAGGACCCAAAAGAATTTGGGTACCTAAAGCTTGATGATTTTATTTCAGGTTAACCCTCGAGCATCCAAATGGTACTTGGATAGTGGGTGCTCAAGGCACATGTCAGGAAACCAGAAGTTATTCACTCATCTCCAAGATGAAGAAGGAATAGTTACTTATGAAGATAATGGGAAAGGAACAGTAATTGACAGTGGCTCTGTGAATAATAAAGGAAGAACAGTTATAGAAGATGTGTTACTTGTCAAGGGTTGAAGCATAATCTCATTAGCATCAGCCAACTGTGTGACAGAGGCCATCAGATACAATTTCAAGAATCGAAATGCAGCATACTGAAAGATGGATCAGTCATCTTTGAAGTAAATTGAGAAAAGAACTTATATGTGCTCAATCTTGAGGAACTCAAAGAACAAAATGTCTGTCTGGCAGCAAACAAAGAAAAATCTACTGAATTATGGCACACACGACTAGGACATTGTAGCATAGACGGTATGAGAAAATTGGTGAAGAAAAATCTTGTAGAAGGTCTACCAAAGGTCTGTGCAAAAATGGAAGGTGTCTGTAGACCTTGTGCTAAGGGAAAGCACACCAAAAGCTCCTTCAAGGCAAAGACGGTGGTAACCACCTCAAAACCCTTAGAGCTCCTTCATATGGATCTATTTGGGCCAATGAGGACTACCAGTCTTGGAGGAAAGAACTTTGAATTTGTCATAGTCGATGATTACTCAAGATTCACATGGGTATCATTTCTAGAGCATAAAGATGACACATTTGATAACTTTGTCAGTTTCAGCAAGAAAGTTCAGAAGGATCAGAAGTTCAACATTGTTTCTTTCCGATCAGATCATGGTGGTGAATTTTAGAATGAAAAATTTGTTAAGTTCTGTGATGATCAGAGAATTGAGCATAGTTTCTCAGCACCAAGGACACCACAATAAAATGGAATTGCTGAGAGAAAGAGTAGAACTCTATTGGATATGGCAAGAACAATGTTATCAGAATATGATCTGCCAAGGTATTTTTGGGCTGAAGCAGTCAACACAGCAAGCTACATTATCAACAGAGTAATGATCAGGCTAATCCTAAAGAAGACTGCATATGAACTGTTCAAAGGAAAGAAACCAAAGATCAGCCACTTCAGGACATTTGGATGTCCTTGCTTCATCCACAACAATGGAAAAGGAGACATTGGTAAGTTGGATGCCAAATCAGATGAAGGTATCTTCATGGGGTACACCTCTAAACTCAAAGGCTATATAGTATTTAATAAACACACTTTATTAATTGAACAGTCTGTACATATTATTTTTGATGAAACTAACCCTTCCTTAAGAAAGGAAGAAGATAGTGATAATGATGATGCAGATAAGCTGTCCAAGAAACTAAAGAATACATCAATTGAGGACAAGGATGATCCACCTCTAGAAGACTTGCAACAAAATAAAATACACATGAAAATCTTCTAAAGGAATGGAGACACAAGAAAGATCACCCACTTGAGAATATTATTGGTGATCCATCCGTAGGGGTAAAAATAAGAGGTAATGTTATTCCTTGTGATTACCTAGCTTTTGTTTCTCAAATAGAGCCTAGGACAGTCAATGGAGTTCTTACTGATGAATCTGGATAATAGCCATGCAAGATGAATTAAATCAATTCAAGAGAAACCAAGTATGGTCACTTGTTCCTAGACCATCAGACCGTCCAGTCATTGGCACAAATGAGTGTTCAGAAATAAACTGGATGAAACTTGTGTAATCTTAAGAAACAAGGCCAGATTTGTAGCTCAAGACTATTCTCAAGAGGAAGACATAGATTTCGATAAAACCTATGCACCTGTAGCTAGACTTGAGGCTATTAGATATTACTTGCATATGCATCAGCTTTGAATTTAACATTATTTCAAAGGATGTTAAATCCGCATTTTTAAATAGTTTTATAAAAGAGGAAGTTTGTAACGCCCCTCTTAGACCCAGTACAGTTACACCAACTCACATTGGATCTAATAGAGGTATTACAGTGGAACGAATCCAACAATTACAATACAGGTTGAAATATACACAAATAACTATTCAATTCCAATGATAATTAACAGAACTTGGAATTAAACACTTGCAATCAGCATTTATTCAAAAGCAAATCTAATGCATAAAAGATAACAATAGTCCAAAGTTTATTACATTTCAAAGATCAGCTTCATAAAAGAAATTACATAAGATCCTCACATACAAGATTCACTCTAAATCTCTCTATGCCAAGCTAAGTCTCCACGTCCTCACGCTCTGAGTCAGTTTGTACTAACTCCTCTGTATCCTCTGGCTCTCCTGAAATGTTAGGCAAGTATGAGTCCATAAGACCCAGCAAATCACATGAAAGACAGTTCAAGATATTAACATTATATTAGTTTTAAAACATGGTAGTACATTAGCATTTCATTCATTGATATCATATACTTTTCTTACTATAGTTCTAAGTCCATTGGCAATCATTCATTTCATGGTGATTTTAACAAATAAGGAAATAAAATGTTTCATATGTAGCATGGAATTACTCATTCATGAAAACTATTCGATGTTACGTGACTTACAACAATTCTAATGTATCAATTTCTCACTTATACATGCACTATTCTTTTACATAACAATTTTCATGTAGTAGTACTAAAACATTGACATGTAACAAGAAATCCTTTGAACAAGTTCACATGTAGGAATGTAAGCATATAACATGTAGTATGTAGCATGTAGAACAGGTAGACATGTAACTTGTAGCATGTAACATGTAGCATGTAGATATGTAACTTGTAGCATGTAGTCATTTTCATATAGTTGCCAAGACATAGCCCACACTAAATTAGAGATCAGTAGTCATTTAACATTCACTTATCACCTAGTTCTAAGACACATAAAACACAGAAACCTGCATGTAATAATGACGTTTCTAACCTTTCCCGTAGGTTGTTTACATGCTTTAAAAATACAGAAAAATGTTAAATACGTAGTATGACATATCCTAAACTAATCCCCCATGCAACTTGCCTCAATCCCTCCTAATGGAGTGTCGAATCCAAGCTCGAAGAAGCCCGTCTCGCCAGGGAGACAGTTCTTTCCTCCGTCTTCAAGCACTCCGAAACCTCCTTCGATGAAGTTCCTCCGACTGGATGAGCCTTTGGGCACGAAGTCCTATGTAACTCCTCAGTGTAGAAGCCCTCGACCCGCACGAACAAGCACCCGATCGCTCTGCAAATCCCTTCCTCGGCCCTCTTTCTCTCCTCCAGAACCAAAGCAAAACCCCCTTTTCTTCCTGCGAGATCTGGTCTTATAAAGACCTCTCAAGCAATGACCAAGCCTAATCCTGACCCTCGGATCTAAAAGCATCGGATCAGCTCATTAAAACCTTCCCGAAACGGCCGATCTCCTTAATCTAGAACGGAAAGCTCAAAAACAGGCAAGTCAGTTTAACGTCAACATAGGTTGTCGTCTACCCCAAATATAAACGTCCATCGTGATGTCGTTTATAGTCTTGCCCATAATTAAATAATTCAGAAAAATATTAAAGTCAATACCTATCGTCGTTAACATCCCATAAACGGCATGCGATGTTGCCTCTTACAAGCTTTAACGTCAAATGATCTTGACGTCTAGTTCTACACAGAACATCATTCAATTTATGCAGAAATAAACACACAATGAACAAAATGCATTCAAGGAAATTCTAGGGTACTACAAAGTTTATGTGCAACAACCCCCGGGTTTTGATGACACAGAATTCCTAATCATGTTTTCAAACTGCTCAAGGCATTATATGGTTTAAAGCAAGCACCTAGAGCCTGGTATGAAAGGTTTAGTTCTTTTCTTTTAAACCATGGTTTCAGTAGAGGTCAAGTTGATAGTACTCTTTTCATAAAGTCAAAGGTCAAACACATTCTACTAGTTCAAATTTATGTAGATGATATTATTTTTGGTTCTACTGATGAATCCCTTTGCAAGTACTTTGAAAAGTTGATGCAGGGAGAATTTGAAATGAGCATGATGGGAGAACTTAATTATTTCATTGGACTACAAATCAAACAAGAAAAGGAAGGAACTCACATCTGTCAAGCAAAGTACACAAAAGAACTCTTGAAGAAATTTGGATTCGATAATACCAAACCACTGTCAACACTAATGAGTACATCAACAAGGATGGACAGTGATAAAGATGGTAAGAAACTAGATCAAAAGATCTACAGAGGTATGATAGGTTCACTCCTTTATTTAACAGCTAGTAGACCTGATATTTTATTTAGTGTATGCATGTGTGCTAGGTATCAAGCGGATACTAAAGAATCATATGTAATTTCTGTGAAAAGAATATTTAGATATTTAGGAAGAACTCATGACTTAAGTCTGTGGTATCCAAAATGTTCTGAAATTAACTTAGTAGGTTATTCTGATGTTGACTATGCTGGATGCAAATTAGATAGAAAAAGCATCAGTGGTTGTTGTCAATTTCTTGCAGGATGTTTGATATCTTGGTCTTTAAAGAAACAAAATTCAGTGGCACTATCTACAGCTGAAGCTGAGTACGTAGTTGCTGGAAGTTGTTGTACACAACTCTTATGGATAAAGCAACAACTTGAAGATTTCGGATTAAACATCAAATCCATTCCACTGTTGTGTGACAACACCAGTGCCATTAATCTCACTAAGAATCCAGTTCAACATTCAAGAACCAAGCATATTGAGGTTAGATATCATTTTATTCATGATCATGTAGCAAATGGTAATATTGAAATATCTTTTATTGATACAAATGGTCAGTTAGCAGACATTTTCACAAAAGCCTTACCCGAGGAGAGATTCACATCTCTTAGAAGGAATTAGGCACGTGCAATTTGTGAAAAAGGTTTTGTTTAAAACTGGCACATTAAATTTCAGAATTAAGTAATTTTTTTTCCACCATAGCTTTAAGCAAAAGAAATTCAAATTATCCTTTGTAACCGCTCTCTCATTGAAGTCGGTTTGAATAGTCAAACTCTTTTGTCTTCTTCTGTCGCCTTTTGGCGCCTCACTTTTCACAACGCATTAATTTATTCCTAAAAATTGAATGAGATAACGATTCATATCTCGTCTTCAACCTTTTTCCCTCTTTCGTTTGGTTACTTGAGCCGATGCCCTAGCAATTTTGACATCGACTCTCTGCTAAGTTTGAAGCTTCTCTCATCTTCCCGTAAAATTTCTTGAGGGCTTTCACTCCTCCTTCCTTCTCAACCTTCCAGAAAACCTCCTCAACGGATTCCATGGCCGCATCCACCGTTTTCGGGAGTTTGGGTGGCTACAGTGCCGAGTTCCTCACTCCTGAGCAGCAGGAGAGGTTCAAGTTCGTGAAGACCAAAGTGTGTGGGAACAAGACAGTGGATGTTGCTGATCTTGAAAAGAATGGTATGTACAGCGTTGTTGAAGCTTTGATCAGGATGCAATGGATGGGAGTAGCAACTTTCTCTGAGGTAAGTTATCCAGACCTCGTGAAGGCCTTCTATGTATGCTTGAAGACTCAAGAAGATGGGTCCCTGGTTTCATATGTCAAGGGAACCCAGATTAAGATAGATAGTGAGCTATTGCATGAGTTGTTTGGAGTAACAACATCAGGGCACAGTGGGGTTCACTCTGTGAACGTCCAGGTCAAGGGTCTTGGCATTGTAGGGCCAGGATACAGATTAAGAGATGGTAAATTAGACATCAACCAACCGAATGCGTTCAACCGCCTCCTTCAATTCAGAGTGTGTCAGATTTTGGTTCCAAGAAGCGCCACATTTTCCACCTGTTCAAAGGCAGATTCTGACATGATGTTTTGGGCCATACAGAACAAGGAAATCAACATGGCCGCAGTGATGATGGAAAGAATGACTTTTGCCAGAGATCAGATTTGAGACACAAAAAGCAAGCTCAATGTTTCCTTGCCGTATGCACATCTGCTCACCAAAGTTTTCAAGCACTTTGGTATTGATCTGGCAGGAGCAGTTGTTGAGAAATTGGGCCAATCAATTAGGTCCAGAAATCTCAGGAAAAGTGGTTTTTCAGTTATAGATGGTGTTGGTCTAAGACCACAGTGCCGAGGGAGAGGCCATCATAGGTGATATTCCTGATGTTCAGGAAGAAGCAGCAGAACCAGCAGCAGAGCAACTAGCAGCAGTCCAAGCAGCAGTAGGACAGAGAACAGAGATTGAGCCAGCAGTACCTTCACTTCCAGCAGAATTAGCAGAAGCAGCAGTTGAGGATGTAGGTCACCCCTTGTCCAAATAGTTTCACAATCTCCAGAAGGTCCTGTAGAAGAAGCAGTGAAAGGTGCAGCAGATAATCTGCCCACCTCCATTATTGCCTCCATTCTCAGAGATGTAGTAGATTCAGTTCTCTCCACTCCAGTCACCTCAGAGACTGGTGAAATTGCAGAAGAAGTTGTAGCATCAGGCCACATTGAGGAATCAGTGGCAACAACAGTTCAAGAGGAGCAGTCCAGTGCTCCAACAAGTGTTGTTTTGAAAGATGCTCCTGCTCAAGGGGAGCAATCCAAGGGAGGTCAAGAAGAAGAAGCAGCTCACCATGATGAGCCAATGGGTGATGTACCAGTTGATGAAAACCTACCTCATGATCAGGATGATGTCAGAGATGGGGAGACAACAAGCTCCTCTGATTCTGATGATGATCAGCCTCCTCCAGCTTCAGAGGCTGGGCAGAAAGGGAAAGAAGTGGAGCCCAAAGTACCCCTCTTATCAAACACTCCACATGAAAGTCTAATGAGGCAGAAGATTGTGATAAATTTGAAGCCTGTGATTGAGAGACTTGATGCCCAAGGAACTATTCTATGTTCTCTTCAATCTGATGTATCCTCCATCTTCATGAGCCAAGCTTCAGCTTCAAAGGAAATTTCCAACATAAGAAATGCCATGAAGTGGTTTAACCAGGAAATGGGCACCAAGAAAAATTTGCTGGGAGACATTTCAAGGTGGTTGGACTCAACTCAAATTCCTCCTCCTCCACCTCCTGCAGCCCAGGTTTCGGAGTCAGGGCCTTCAAGGCCATCAGTTTAAGAGGCAGGGCCAACAGGGCCAGAAGCAGCAGCAAACCCAGCAGAGGCAGCAGTAAATGTGCAAAGGCCATCAGGGCCAGCTGACCAGTTTGAAGGGCCTCTAGGGCCATCTGAGCAAGTGTCAGGGCCATCAGGGCCATTGGAGAGTGAACCTGTGCAGGCAGAGGCTGAAGAAGATGTTGCCCAGCTAGCTAGCCCAGAGGGGGGGTGAATGGGTTATTAAAAAACTGATCTTTAATTGATACCTGTTTACTAAAAAGATTACACAACAACTTAAACGAAGATTAGAGTTAGAGGAAATGAGATAGCAATCACACAAAATATAACCACAAGATAGTAGGTTTTTATCCTGGTTCGGAACTCCTTTCCACAGGAGACCTACGTCCAGTCCCTGAGCAAAACTTCAGGATTTCACTAACAAGGGTACAGTCCCCCTTAAGGACACACAACCCCAGCTCAGTTGGTCTTCCCACACCCGAAGGGAACAACACCCTGGAAACCACCAGATCTTCCTTCAAACCAGAAGGGAACAACACCCTGGAAACCACCAGGTCTTCCTTCACACCAGAAGGGAACAACACCCTGAATACCACCAGGTTCCTTCACACCAGAAGGGAACAACACAAAGAAAGGTTTGTAAGACAAGCCCCTAGATCAAACTGCAACAAGCAATGATCTGAAGGATCTAGCACTGAGAGCAGAAATCTAAATCTAGGTTCACTCTCAGAACTACACAAGCTCTCTTCAAATGATCTTTACTAGCTAGTAGAGAGCAAACGAGCAAGAGCTAGGAGGAATGAAGTTTTTTGCTCTAGACTTTCTTCAGAAGAATTTGAATGCTTTTCTTGAACGTTGTCACTTGCTTCTGTTCTTCTGACTTGTATATATATCTTCAATTTGAAAACTAGTCGTTAAAGAGTCCGTTGTCTCTCTTTTGAGTAGTCGTTAGACTGAATAAGATCTGGAGTCTTGGAAGCTTCCAGTCAACAGTCTTTTGATTACTTGAGCACGCAAAGAGATGAGATCTTCAAAGATATCCGATGGCTTCTATTTGTTTAACGTTGTACCATGAAGCTAGTTCAGAGGTCTGCACAGATGTCAATCTTAAATAGCAAACAGATAAGCTGTCTCTGATGTCAGTCAACGTCAGTAGCAATAGACAAGAAAGTAGTAATGCCAAATAGCTTAAGTCTAAAGGACATTATCAGAGTAGGCACAATAAAGGATGATATAGTCTGCATGCATGCAGAGATATGTTCAGATCTCATAAATGCAAAAGCGTCAGAGAGATGTCTATATGGACTTTGACTGGTCAATACTTAGATGAATAGATATCAAGATATGAAATTGATGACTGTATGACTTATGAAATCGTTATGAGTCATAGCAAGTTGTTATGAACTTTAAAGAAATCGTTGCGCAAAGCAAATCGTTATGAACACTTATCAAGTCATTATGAACTCTAAAGAAATCGTTGCGCAAAGCAAATCGTTATGAACACTTATCAAGTCGTTATGAACTCTAAAGAAATCGTTGCGTAAAGTAAATCGTTATGAACACTTATGAAGTCGTTACAATAAACAAGTCGTTGCGAGTTCTAAAGAAATCGTTATGATAACTAAAGAAATCGTTACGGCTAGCAAGTCGTTACGAGTTTCAAAGAAATTGTTACGAGAACTAAAGAAATCATACGGCTACCAAGTCGTTATGAGTTCTAAAGAAATCGTTATGATAACTAAAGATATCATTAGGCTAGCAAGTCGTTACGAGTTTCAAAGAAATCGTTACGAGAACTAAAGAAATCTTTACGGCTACCAAGTCGTTATGAGTTCTAAAGAAATCGTTATGAGAACTAAAGAAATCGCTACGGCTAGCAAGTCGTTATGAGTTCTAAAGAAATCGTTACGAGAACTAAGGAAATGTTACGGCTGTCAAGTCGTTACGAGTTTCAAAGAAATCGTTACGAGAACTAAAGAAATTGTTACGGCTACCAAGTCGTTATGAGTCTAAAGAAATCGTTACGAGAACTAAAGAAATTGCTACGGCTAGCAAGTCGTTATGAGTTCTAAAGAAATCGTTACGAGAACTAAGAAATCGTTACGGCTGTCAAGTCGTTACGAGTTTCAAAAAAATCGTTATGGTATCGATTTGTTTGCAATTTGGTGAGAAAGGAAATCGATCATAATACTTATAAATTGAGAGTCTTACCTGATTGTCTTGAACTCTCTTTTTGCTTTTATTTCCTGTCCTTAAGACTCAAGTAATTCATTAGTAATATTTTGTTAATCATCAAAATTAATATATAAATAAATGAATTATTTATATGGGGACAGTTTGGTCATCAATCTCCCCCTTTTTGATGATGACAAAATATACTAAATATCATATAACAAATAAACATGTTCTTCAGAATAGCTTTAGTTTTCTCCCCCATTTTGTCAATAAGCAAAAGATAGGCTATGAGACAAAGAAGAGAGAAATCATTGTTTAAGTGGGAGGAAGATAGTACATAGGAGACAACAAAGAGGCATGCTGTGAGATGACAGCCCATGCCTTGATCTCAAGGTCTTCAAAAGTTTGTTGGAAAACTCTAGAAGCAACTGAAAAATTAGGACCCATGGATGGATGGCCCTTTGAATGTAAAGTTGCCGTTGCTTTTCCAAGAATTCTGCATACTGATGCGGGTCCAAGATGAATATGAAGTAAGTGCTCTTTCCAAAGCTGGCACGATGGAGAAATCTATCCAAAGAGATTGGATAGAAAATCTTCTGATCAAGCAGATCCTGCTTCAGAGCATAGAAGGTTGTATATCTGGCTGCCCACTGAACATAGATCTCTTGAATTGAATTTATGGAGTTGAGATCCATGAAGGCTTCGGCTGAGAGAGTGGGCTTATCTTGACGAAACAAGGAACTGTTGATTGCCTGTAACTGAAGATGGGGTTCCTTGTAGAGAGTTTCCCATAAGGGGGGAGTAAGCCTTTCACATTCAGAAATGAGTGGGGCCAAGGTTTTGCAAGAGATGCGGCCAGAGTGATATTCTCTGAAAATGAATCGCAGGAAGGAGGGTAATCTGCCCAACTTGGCTGACAAACGGCCCATCTGCCTAGCAAACATATCCAGTGCATGGGATCCAACATCTGAGTCAAACACTAAAGAGTGTAGCTTTGGCAGAAGAACTAGAGAATCAACTTTGAGATCGGCAAAGTCCACTGTGAGAGGAAGGTTTACTGGACGTTCTGACCTCAGCATCATTAAGGCTGAATGAAATTGGGAAAACTGTATTTCAGGCAGCTTGTTCAAATAGCAAAAATCACTCTTGGCAATTCTGATCTCTGTCAAGATGAAGGGTCCCCATGAGTTCTTCTGCTTAATAATGAACCACTCAGAAAGAGTGAGTGGGTGAGCTCGATGGGTAAGAGATTCTGCCCTGGCAGACAAATATTTGCTGTATTGAGCTTTGTTGCCCTTGACATTGGCCACTGATCTTCAGTCTTGAACTCAGTGCCCTCAAAGATTTTGGATTTTTGAGAGTGGGACAGCTGGGTAGGTAGAACAATGTTTAGATGCTCAGAGAGGTTTTAGAGGAAGGATACCAGATGGTGGAGAGGATGCACTTTTGAACATATTCCTTATAGAGGAATCTTCTTTGAGGTTCAAGGGTAAGAGAGTACCAAGAGGAGGAATAATGGTGAGGAGGGGATGCTGACAGAGGATGATTGTTTCCTCTTTTCTTGGTAGGACTGGGAGGATCAGTCCGGTGGATATGTGGGCAGTGGAGAGAATGGTGATAAGGGTATTTCTCTCAAAATCATCCGGCAGATTTATGTCAAAGACACCAAGTAGTGAAGGTTTTTTCGGAATGATAGTGACAGAGGAAGGAGGAGTAGGAGGATAGAAAAGGTGGTTTGGGATGAAGGAAGAAGGTGTGAAGGTTGGGGAATGAATGAGGATGGAGCTGAGGTGTGAGAAGGAGTGGGAGAGAAGAAAGGTTGAGATGAAATGAGAGAGGAAGATGGTTTGGTGCGAGGCACAGGGTTTTTACAGTTGGTGGTGCAGGAGGGGCTGTAGAAGGAGATGAAGGAAGAGAGGGTTGGAGTTGCAAGGGTAGAAGTGTCAGGGGCCTTAGTAGCTGTCATGGGCTCTTTCCCTTTGTCTTGACCTTCTCTGACAACTGAAGAGGGTCCTGATGACCTTGAAGCTGACACTGGTGGCCCTGATGGCCCTGATGCTTGAGCTGATGGCCCTGCTGGCCGAGACTCTTGAGCTGGAGGCCCTGGTGGCCGGGGAACAGCAGCTGGTCTGCTCTGAGTAGCTGCAGGAGAAACTACACTTGACCTTGAAAGAACTGCTAGCATCGACTTCATGTCAGACATTTCTTTATTAAACCACTTCATTGCATTTCTGACTGAAGAGAGCTCAGAAGTAGTTGAAGCTTGACTAGCAAGTATCTCTTGCACACTGGACTGTACTGCTGACAGAATCTCTCCCTGAGCCTTCAACACATCCAAAACCGGATTCAGATTGACTTTCCTGTGGCTTTGTCTGAATTTTCTGTGAACTACCCTTTTGCCTTTCCTTTGAGGTGCTGGTTCTTCAATAGATTGCTCCCCCTGAGCAGGAGCTTCCTCTTCAACTTCCATTTGCTCCCCCTGAGCAGGAGCTTCCTTTTCAACTGGATCTACTGGAGCACTTGGCTGCTCTACAGGAATTGATTCTTCAATGTGGCCTTCTGCCATAGCATCTTCCATTTCAACTTCACCAGACTGTGAGTCCATTCGCGTGGAGAGAGCTGATTCAACTAAATTCCTAAGAATTGAGCCAATTATTGAGGTAGGCGAATCACTGGCTTTATCTGCCACTTCCTCCTCAACTACAGAAGCTGCAAGAGATTCTGGCTGAACTGTTGGTGCTACTGCCTGCTGCTCTGCTGAAGACTGAGCTGCTTGCTGCTCTGCTACTGACTCTTCTGCTTGCTGCTGCTCTGCTAGTGACTCTTCTGCTTGCTGCTGCTCTGCTGGTGACTCTTCTGCTTGCTGCTGCTCTGCTGGTGCTACTGCCTGCTGCTCTGCTGGTGGTGTTACTACTGCCATTTCCTGAACATCAGGAGTTTCTACATCACCAATTATGACTCTCCCTCGGCCACAGTGGTCTTAGACCATACACCTTCAATTACAGAGAAACCAATTTTCTTGAGATTTCTGGACCTTATACACTGGCCCATCTTCTCCACGACTGCCCCAGATAAATCTATTCCAAAGTGATTGAAAATCTTTGTAAGTAGATGAGCATAGGGCAATGAGACATTTAACTTACTTTTTGTATCCCAAATTTGATCTCTAGCAAATTTCATCCTTTCCAACATGACTTGCGCCATATTAATCTCCTTTTGTTGAATCGCCCAAAACATCATATCTGAATCTTCCCTAGTGCACGTTGAGAAGGTGGCACTGCGAGGAACCAAAATTTGACAGATAATGAAATGAAGAAGACGGTTGTACGCATTCATCTGATTAATATCCAATTTTTCGTCTCTTAGCCTAAACCCTGGACCTATAATGCCAAGGCCTTTAGCTTCATCATTCACTGCGTGAATCCCACTGAATCCAGACGTCTTCACTCCAAACAACATGTGCAGCAACTCATGATTGACTTTAATTTGGATTCCCTTTACCGATGATACAAGGGACCCATCTGCCTCTGACCTTAAACACACATAAAATGCTTTCACCAAGTCGGGATAACTTACCTCGGTGAAAGTGGCAATTTCCATCCACTGCATCCTTCTCAGAGTTTCTGCTATACTTCCCATGCCATTCTTCTCGAGATTTGGAACATCCACTGCCTTGTTTCCGCATACTTTTGTCTTCACGAAGGTGAACCTTTCCTGCTGTTCTGCGGTCAGGTACTCAGCACTGTAGCCCCCTACACTTCCGGAGATCATCAGAGCGGCCTGGGTAGAAAGAAGAAGAACTGTTCTGGAGAAGGGAGATGATGGAAGAGATGGAAGCCCTCGAGGAATTCTTCGCGGGAAGAGGGGAGGGCTTCAAATCTTGCAGAGAGTCGATGCCGGAATCGTTAGGGCATCGGCTTTGGGTGAATAGATAAAGGAGAAAGGGTAAAGGTAGAAGATGAGTCGTTCCCAGAACGATTTGACTAATTAGAATTATTTTATCGAAAACAGGAAGTGCCAAAAGGGCGGTAATGGTACAAGGCGACAAACGGGTTTGACGAGTCAAACTACTTTTAACACAATAGCGGTCAAGAAAGAGTAAATAAATTGAGCTTTTGCTTAAAGAGAGAGAGAAAATTTTCATTTATTCTGAAAAATTTATATGCCATTTTGAATACAGGAATCTTTTCACAAATTGCACATCCCTAATTCCTTTCTAAGAGATGTAAATCTCTCTTCAGGTAGGACTTTTGTGAAGATATCTGCTAGTTGGCTATTTGTATCAATAAAGGATATTTCTATATTTCCATTTGCAACATGATCACGAATAAAATGATATCTAACCTCAATATGTTTTGTCCTTGAGTGCTGAATTGGATTCTTGGTCAGATTAATGGCACTGGTGTTGTCGCACAGCAATGGAATTGATTTGATATTTAATCCAAAGTCTTCAAGTTGTTGCTTTATCCAAAGGAGTTGTGTACAACAACTTCCAGCAGCTACATATTCAGCTTCAGCTGTTGATAGTGCCACTGAGTTTTGTTTCTTTGAGGACCATGATATCAAACATCCTGCAAGAAATTGACAACAACTACTGGTGCTCTTTCTATCTATCTTGCATCCAGCATAGTCAGCATCAGAATATCCTACTAAATCTATTTCACATGATTTTGGATACCAAAGACCTAAATCATGAGTTCTGGCTAAATATCTAAATATTCTTTTTACAGAAATTATGTGAGATTCTCTAGGGTCTGCTTGATATCTAGCACACATGCATACACTAAACAAGATGTCTGGTCTACTTGCTGTTAAATAAAGTAAAGACCCTATCATACCTCTATAGTTCTTTTGATCTACCTTTTTACCATTTTGATCACTGTCCATTCTGGTTGATGTGCTCATTGGAGTTGACAGTGGTTTGGCATTATCGAATCCAAACTTCTTCAAGAGTTCCTTGGTGTACTTGGCTTGACAGATGTGGGTGCCTTCCTTCCCTTGCTTGATTTGCAATCCAAGTAGTTTAGCTCCCCCATCATACTCATTTCAAATTCTCCCTGCATAAGCTTCTCAAAATACTTGCAAAGAGATTTGTCAGTAGAACCAAAAATGATATCATCTACATAGATTTGAACTAATAGTATGTGATCGACCTTTGACCTTATGAATAATGTGCTATCTACTTTGCCTCTATTGAAACCATGATTTAACAGAAAGGAGCTAAGCCTTTCATACCAGGCTCTAGGTGCTTGTTTTAAACCGTATAATGCCTTATGGAGTTTGAAAACATGATTAGAAAATTCGGTGTCATCAAAACCTGGAGGTTGTTCAACATACACTTCCTCTTTTATAAAACCATTTAAGAATGCTGATTTAACATCCATTTGAAATAGTGTCAAGTTTAGAGCTGATGCATATGCAAGTAAGATTCTAATAGCCTCAAGTCTAGCTACAGGTGCATAGGTTTCATCGAAATCTATGCCTTCCTCTTGAGAATAGCCCTGAGCTACCAATCTGGCCTTGTTTCTTAGGATTACACCAGTTTCATCCAATTTGTTTCTGAACACCCATTTGGTGCCAATAACTGGATGATCTGACGGTCTAGGAACAAGTGACCATACTTGGTTTCTCTTGAATTGATTTAATTCATCTTGCATGGCTATTATCTAAGATTCATCAGTTAAAGCTTCATTGACTGTCTTAGGCTCTATCTGAGAAACAAAGGCTAAATAATCACAAGGGATTACATTACCTCTTGTTCTTACCCTTATGGATGGATCACCAATGATATTCTCAAGTGGGTGATCTTTCTTGTATCTCCATTCCTTTGGAAGATTTTCATGAGTAATTTCTTCTTGTTGTAATTCTTCCAGAGGTGGATCATCCTTGTCCTCAATTGATGTATCTTTAAGCTTTTTGGACAGTTCATCTGCATCATCATTATCACTATCTACTTCCTTTCTCAAGGAAGGGTTAGTTTCATCAAAAATAACATGTACAGTTTGTTCAATTAATAGAGAGCGTTTATTGAAAACTCTATAGCCTCTGGGTTTAGAAGTATACCCCATAAAGATGCCTTCATCTGACTTGACATCCAACTTACCAATGTCTATTTTTCCGTTGTTGTGAATAAAGCAAGGACATCCAAAGATTCTGAAATGACTTACCTTGGGCTTCTTTCCTTTGAACAACTCATATGCAGTCTTCTTCAGGATTGGCCTGATCATTACTCGGTTGACAATGTAATTGGTGTGTTGACTGCTTCAACCCAAAAATATCTTGGTAGCTCATATTCAGAGAGCATGGTTCTTGCCATATCCAAGAGAGTTCTGTTCTTCCTCTCAGCTATACCATTTTGCTGTGGTGTCCTTGGTGCTGAGAAATTGTGCTGAATTCCTTGATCATCACAGAATCTAGCAAACTTTTCATTTTGGAACTCACCACCATGGTCTGATCGAATGGATACAATACTGAACTTCTGATCTTTCTGGACCTTCTTACTGAAACTGACAAAGTTATCAAAACTATCATCTTTATGCTCTAAGAATGATACCCATGTAAATCTTGAGTAGTCATCTACTATGACAAATCCGAAATTCTTTCCTCCAAGACTGGTAGTCCTCATTGGTCCAAATAGATCCATATGTAGGTGCTCTAAGGGTTTTGAGGTAGACACCACTGTCTTTGACTTGAAGGAACTTTTTGTGTGCTTTCCCTTAGCACAGGGTCTACAAACACTTTCCAATTTTCCACTGACTTTTGGTAGACCTTCCACAAGATTCCTCTTTCTGAGCTTGTTCAATCCGTCCAAGCTGCAGTGGCCTAGTCTTCTGTGCCATAGCTCAGTTGATTTGTCTTTGCTGGCTGCCAGACACACATTTTGCTCTTTGAGTTCTTCAAGGTAGAGCACGTACAGATTCTTCTCTCTATTTGCTTCAAAGATGATTGCTCCATCCTTTAGTATGCTGCACTTTGATTCTTGAAACTTAATTTGATGACCTCTATCACACAGCTGACTTATACTGATGAGGTTGTACTTTAATCCTTTGACTAATAGCACATCTTCTATGACTGTTTTTCCTTTACTATTTACTGATCCACTGCCTACTACAGTTCCTTTCCCATTATCTCCATAAGTGACTGTTCCTTCTTCAGCTTGGAGATGGGAAAACAGCTTCAGATTCCTGACATGTGCCTTGAACACCCACTATCCAAATACCATTTGGATGCTCGAGGATTAACCTGAAATTAAGACATCAAGCTTTAGGTACCCAAGTTCTTTTGGGTCCTGATGGGTCAGTATCATTAATTTTTACTTTTATTATCCACTTCTTATGTCTTGTTGGACAGGTGAATTTTAAATGACCTAGCTTATTACAGTGACTGCAACATGATGTTTTTGTTACTCTTTCAATATACTTAAAATTAACTTTATAGGCTGTATTCTCCTCAGGAACAAATTTCGGAGTTGGATACACCTTAGGTGGAATTATAGTTTCTGCATTTTCAGGTGGTGTGTAGCCTACACCATCTTTTCTCTTACCTGAGCGTCTAGCTCCTTTTAATATTAAGGGATTTTACCATTTGTAAATTTTTCTAATGTGCTTGCTAATTTCTCATTCTCTTCATTTAGATTTTTAATCTCTTTTCTTAATTCATCTACACTTTCTTGTTTTTCTAATTTTGTTATTTATTTATTCTTAACTTTTAAGTCTTCACACAACAATTCATTTCTTCTTTTTAGTTCGATTAATTGCTTTTCTAGTTCTTCATTTTCTGTTTTTAAATCTGAGTTAGTGTTTTCTAAGCATGTATTATTTTTCTTACTAATCTTAAGTAATTTAGACACTTCTTTATATTTGTCGTAGAGTTCATTAAAGGCGCTTTCTAAATTGTCAGAATCTGATTCAGAATTATTACAAGAATCGAAAGAAGAGTCAGAGGTTACCTTTTCTTCGATGTTGGCCATGAGAGCCAGGTTGGCTTCTTCTTCATCACTGCTTGAGCTTGACTCACTGTCTGAGTCACTGCTGTTCTCCCAAGCAGCTGCCATTGCCTTTTTCTTGTATCTTCTGAACTTCTTGGAGGTATCCTTCTTCTTATGATCATTTTTCTTTAGCATTGGACAATCTGCCTTGATATGTCCAGGCTTCTTGCATTCATAACAGATGGTCTCTCCTTTCTTCATTTCTTTGCCATCTGATCTTTTGAAGTCTTTATTTTTCTTAAAGTACCTTCTGCCGGATTGAAATTTTTTCTTCTTGGCCAGGATGCGCTGCAATCTCTTAGAGAGCATTGCTTCTTCATTTTCGCTGTCTACCTCACTCTCGCTAGAGCTTGCTTCTGATGACTCTTCTTCTGCTTTCAAAGCATTGGAGTGCTTCTTTCTGCTAGATGATTCTCCTAGCCTTTCCATGTTGATCTCATGGGCCATGAGGGACCCGATGAGCTTTTCTACTGACATTCTCTTAAGGTCATTAGCTTCTTCAATAGCTGTGACCTTTGGTGTCCATGACGATGGCAAGGATCTGAGAATCTTTCTTACCATATCTGCAATCTCATAGGACTTTCCTAGACTGGCTAAACCATTGGTGATATCAGTGAATCTACTGAACATCTGGGTGATTGACTCACCTGACTGCATTTGAAATCTCTCATACTGAGTGACAAGAATGTCGATTCTTGTCTCCTTTACTTTATCTGTACCTTCGTATGTAATTCTTAGCTTTTCCCACATTTCCATGGAGGATTTGCAGGCTGAGACTCTGTTAAACTCCTTCTTGCTTAGAGCACAACATAAAATGCTCTTGGCTTTACAGTTCAAGGAGATTTTCTTTCTGTCTTCATCTGTCCATTGTGCTTTCTCATTTGTGACAACCAGGTCACCTTCTTCTACTATCGACCAGATTTGATAGTCGTGGCCTTGTAGAAAATATTCCATTCTGGTCTTCCAATACGGATAATCTTCACCATCGAACAAAGGTGGTGTGTTGACTGACTGACCTTCGAAGTTGCCTTGGGCTGCCATTGATCTTTGCTCTTCAGATCGTTGGATCTTCTTCCTTGTCGAAGAGACTCGCTCTGATACCACTTGTTGCCCAGCTAGCTAGCCCAGAGGGGGGGTGAATGGGTTATTAAAAAACTGATCTTTAATTGATACCTGTTTACTAAAAATATTACACAACAACTTAAACGAAGATTAGAGTTAGAGGAAATGAGATAGAAATCACACAAAATATAACCACAAGACAGTAGGATTTTTATCCTGGTTCGGAACTCCTTTCCACAGGAGACCTACGTCCAGTCCCTGAGCAAAACCTCAGGATTTCACTAACAAGGGTACAGTCCCCCTTAAGGACACAACAACACCTAGCTCAGCTGGTCTTCCTTCACACCCGAAGGGAACAACACCCTAGAAACCACCAGGTCTTCCTTCACACCAGAAGGGAACAACACCCTGGAAACCACCAGGTCTTCCTTCACACCAGAAGGGAACAACACCCTGAATACCACCAGGTCTTCCTTCACACCAGAAGGGAACAACACAAAGAAAGGTTTGTAAGACAAGCCCCTAGATCAAACTGCAACAAGCAATGATCTGAAGGATCTAGCACTGAGAGCAAGGAATCTAAATCTAGGCTCACTCTCAGAACTACACAAGCTCTCTTCAAATGATCTTTCACTAGCTAGTAGAGAGCAAACGAGCAAGAACTAGGAGGAATGAAGTTTTTTGCTCTAGACTTTCTTCAGAAGAATTTGAATGCTTTTCTTGAACGTTGTCACTTGCTTCTGTTCTTCTGACTTGTATATATATCTTCAATTTGAAAACTAGTCGTTAAAGAGTCCGTTGTCTCTCTTTTGAGTAGTCGTTAGACTGAATAAGATCTGGAGTCTTGGAAGCTTCCAGTCAACAGTCTTTTGATTACTTGAGCACGCAAAGAGATGAGATCTTCAAAGATATCCGATGGCTTCTATTTGTTTAACGTTGTACCATGAAGCTAGTTCAGAGGTCTGCACAGATGTCAATCTTAAATAGCAAACAGATAAGCTGTCTCTGATGTCAGTCAACGTCAGTAGAAATTGACAAGAAAGTAGTAATGCCAAATAGCTTAAGTCTAAAGGACGTTATCAGAGTAGGCACGATAAAGGATGATATGGTCTGCATGCATGCAGAGATATGTTCAGATCTCATAAATGCAAAAGCGTCAGAGAGATGTCTACGTGGACTTTGACTGGTCAATACCTTAAGATGAATAAGATATCAAGATATGAAATTGATGACTGTATGACTTATGAAATCGTTATGAGTCATAGCAAGTCGTTATGAACTTTAAAGAAATCGTTGCGCAAAGCAAATCGTTATGAACACTTATCAAGTCGTTATGAACTCTAAAGAAATCGTTGCGTAAAGTAAATCGTTATGAACACTTATCAAGTCGTTATGAACTCTAAAGAAATCGTTGCGTAAAGCAAATCGTTATGAACACTTATGAAGTCGTTACAATAAACAAGTCGTTGCGAGTTCTAAAGAAACCGTTATGATAACTAAAGAAATCGTTACGGCTAGCAAGTCGTTATGAGTTTTAAAGAAATCGTTACGAGAACTAAAGAAATCGTTACGGCTACCAAGTCGTTATGAGTTCTAAAGAAATCGTTATGATATTTAAAGAAATCGTTACGGCTAGCAAGTCGTTACGAGTTTCAAAGAAATCGTTACGAGAACTAAAGAAATCGTTACGGCTACCAAGTCGTTATGAGTTCTAAAGAAATCGTTACGAGAACTAAAGAAATCGCTACGGCTAGCAAGTCGTTATGAGTTCTAAAGAAATCGTTACGAGAACTAAGGAAATCGTTACGGCTGTCAAGTCGTTACGAGTTTCAAAGAAATCGTTACGAGAACTAAAGAAATCGTTACGGCTACCAAGTCGTTATGAGTTCTAAAGAAATCGTTACGAGAACTAAAGAAATTGCTACGGCTAGCAAGTCGTTATGAGTTCTAAAGAAATCGTTACGAGAACTAAGGAAATCGTTACGGCTGTCAAGTCGTTACAAGTTTCAAAGAAATCGTTATGGTATCGATTTGTTTGCAATTTGGTCAGAAAGGAAATTGATCATAATACTTATAAATTGAGAGTCTTACCTGATT